>CABFOW010005722.1:0-32733 GCA_902141385.1 Timema californicum
CGCATGTCCATTACATCGCGTTTTGGGAACAAATACATTGCAGGTCCATCACGTCGCATTTCCCCCACCTCTTTATACCCAGTTAACCCTACTCTTACGTACAACCAATAGGATTGAAGGGGCGTATATGTCACAATATAAAGGTGGAAGAACCAGAATGTTGGTCCAACAAGTTGGCGAGAATAAACACAGCTTAATTTTTCACGTGTCTTGTCTTCCAACATGCTGGATCCAACTTGTTACATAATAAACGAGGCTTCACTCTCACTATGAAGGTTGGTTTTGTTGAAAGGATTATAAGCCTGACTCCCCTTGTTGGCAAAGTTGATTACAAGGATAGTGTACGTGACTCTCATCTTGAAGTTAAGTAGTTAGTTAGATTTAAAAAGTATTCATCTGTTCCAGACGGGGCAAAAGTTAGCATATCCACTCTCATGTATTTCACCCACCTTGAATTTACTGTTTGGGAGGGGGAAGAGTTTCTAACTTGCCAGAGATCTATTGTCCATAAACAAACTTGGAGACTTGAAATTGTAAATTCTAATTGATATGGTGCAACGAAAATCAAAGATGAAATAATAAAATGAGAATATAATCTTTAAATTAAAAATATACCCTATTTATCTAGACAGTTTTTCCAGAGAAGTAAAAAATAAAATTATGGTGTCTTTATTTTAGGAGTGTTGTTGCCTAGGCATCTCGGCGATGGTGAAGTTTGTTTAGTTTTGAACATCAAAAACCAATACAAAACTCCTGTCAATTCTTAAAGATTTGATAAAAACTCAATTAGAAATTATTTTCGTATTACATTGTGAAAAAAAAGTACATTGGTTTTATATGTAACAACAATCACAAACTAAGATGCTAATAGCCTCATTTATACTTATAAAAACAACTTAGAATTATATCGTTAAAAACTACTAAAATAAATGGTGTGCTTACATCCTTTCTAAGATAAACTATTATGGTTTGCAACTTCATCCTCAAATATTGATTACAAATTAACTACCCTTGAATAAGTATTTTTCATAAAAGCAATCAATAATTTTTACTGATACAAACATTATACCCTTTTATGAACAGATGTTTCATAGACCTGTTCACAACCTTCAGTTATACTGAGACAAATAACTAATGTTTCAATAGTTGGTATATAAAAACTATGCGAGTACCTTTACCCTCCTCTACCTTATGTGAAATGTCACTTTAATTGGAGATACACCCGTAAAATGCTCTCTATTTGCCCTCTACAGTAAGGGCAGTGGTAAAAACGTGCATGCCTAGGTAGCTCCTCGGCACACCTGCTACACAAAACAAAATGTCCACAGAGAATCACAATGTGTGTGATCTGATTTTCAAAGCACACAGTACAGTTGCCTAGTGGATGTGATTCTGCATTGGCTCCAGGAGCATCTTCCTCAACATCGATGTTAACCCTTGCTGGGGCAGGCTGCTCTGTGACAGAGGCTGGGGTAGGCTGCTCTGGGACAGAAGTTGGGCTAAGTTGCTCTATGACAAGGGCTAGGGCAGGCTGCTCTGCGATAGGAGCTATACCTGTGTTAACATACATAACACAAATGTTCACTCATATCAATACACCATTCAGTGGACAGTTTTCATATAACCTCACATACTGCAACTTGCTAATATGAGCTCACAATGAGTTCTTGGATCATAAAAAATAAAAAAATACTTGCCTTCCTGAGAGCCACGTGCATCATCCCCATTTATTTCTCCATCTTGTATTTGAGAAACCAGAGGGTGTGCTAGCACATTGTCTACCAGGTTTTGTACAGAGTGTGAAAGTCGACGTAAATAATCAGTGAGAGAATAGCTCCCAGATACTAGTTGACGGTTGCAGTCTTTAATTAATGTCGTGTTGTTTCTCAATGTACTTAGTCTGGCACGTCTGCTTACCTCTGGTCCATTCATCATTGAGTGGAATCTGGATATACCATTATCTGTGATACTTAATAGCCTGGCTGTGAAGCAGAAAAAAGTATTAGCTAAAATGTGTTTAGTAGAATCATATAAATCTTAAATATTTTTGAAAAGAATATTTAGTTCTTCACTATTTTCCTTTAAGCTTGGTAGTTGTAATAATCATACAGAATTTATCATATGCTCTTCACTGATAAAAAATAAACTATTAATTAATTATAAATACTTGATTTGATATGAGGAATATATGGCAGCAGACACAAAATTGTAAAATCAAAAATTTTGTTTCTAATGTTTATCTCTAAGTTATAATTTGTTCTAGATGATACGTAGAAGGAAATGTATTTTTTATATTGTGCGATCTCCTTACCAATGAAGGTCCATATGTCAAGGTGTTGCCCCATCATGGAAACTATTGCTGCATGGAAGGATTCTACAGTGTTATTGGTCCTTCTCGAAAGTCCAAACACACTAAACTTCTCCCCTCCAATTTGGCACAGCCAAAATCTTTCGATATAGTTGCAAACATCAAAGATGTTTACACCCAAATTATTTACTACTGCAAATTGACGTATTGCTTCCAAACCATCGCTTATGGAATGGGGGGGGAATCACCTGATCATAAGTGAGACCTCTTTCTGCTGGTGAGGCAACGCCATAATCATTTTGGTCGCTCTCATCAACTCTTGATTATGACGGTATTGCGATCCCCAACCATGTCTCACAATATATCTCCATACAGCCTATTGAGTGATACAAATATATTAAAAGATTTCAATACCGGTTTAATTACTTCTATATGTTCTGATATGGAAGTGTTGAGTTTATACTATAAAACAAAACTTTCATATTCATATTAATATTATTTAAATATGCTAATAATTATGCTAATGGGTTGGGAAGGTTGAATTAGAGGAATTGAACCCGCATTTGCGTGGAGGGAGAGTGGAAAACCATTTAGGAAAAACCAACCCCAGTTAACCCGACTGAGATTCGAACCTTGATCTCCCCGTCTTCAGCAGTCGAGCTCAACACGACCAGCGCGTTAGCCAACTACGCCGCCGAGGCAGGTTGGAACGTTATTCAGCTGACCTGTTTCAATATTAGAAACAACGTGCCATAATCATGGAAGTCATATGGGTGATGAAACACACTGGTCGTAGCAACATGACTAATATTACAGCACTCTTTGTAAATAGTTAATACCAAAATATGCTAACGTCCTGTAAGGGTTAATAATAATGTCAATTATATGCAATAGTTCATTGATCAATTATCTAATTTGAACCATACTTTCATAAATTATAAGAGATAATATATAAGTCTTGACTTGTATTATATTCATTCACTCCTTATGAAAGATCAATTAGAATGTTTTCTAAAATTTTAAATAAAATAATATAGAGAGAATTAATATCAAAATATTTAGGTATTTGGCTAGAGAGTGTTTGTGACCCCCACCCGCTTTGGCAAATCAAATTACCCTAAACGCAACCCATTGAGGATTTTGCAGAGTTCTATAATGATATATACACTAATAGTTTATTCAAGCTCGTGATAAAATGCAAAGCGATTTTGTATGTACCAAATATATTGTAAATACATTAAAATACATAATGCAAACCTGGCAAAAATGGAACCAACATCAATGTTGGTTCACCTGGGGGTAGAGACCTTCCAAGCTTCTCATTAAAGCACGCTCAAAATAAGTCATAATTGAAGGTATAATCCAATCATTGGTAACAGATTTGAACACACTTATCACCAGTGTACATACAAGCTGCGTTCTTTTCGTCATGAGGGCAAAGAATACTGGTATACCCTGTAAACAGTATAATATACAGTTCACAGCTTCAATGTAATACCTAGTCAAAGTTTTTGCTTATTAGATGAGTTTTGAGGATTTCCAACAAAGCTACAAACAGAACAGACTTTAATTTTAAAAATTTGTTTATTTAAAGTTTAATGCTTTTAAACTGTAAACATGAGTTATTAGAGAAAAATACCTACAATGCCTTGAATGTGTACATGTACACTCAATAATTGTTGTAACCCTGCAGGTCTCCTCAGTACCACTTTAAATGTGGCGTCGATTGATATTCCTCCAAGTTCTCCATATCTGCCCACTTCATCCAGAAATTCCCTACTATAAAAGACTACTGCTGTTACATCTCCATCTGTATCCTTTATGATTTCATGAGTGATTGGCTGTTGGAAACGCGTGTTTCTGTAGCGTTCCCAACAAGTTTCCAAAAGTTCCTAGATCTGGAGGAATAGGTGGAAGTTGCGTCCTTCTCTGCCGTCTCATTGTGCGAACAACACATGTCTTTGATATTTTCTCTGAAGCTACAGGGTTCCTGAGAAATTAACCACATTCACTTACTATCACACTAATACGTCCTATTTTTGCAAATAATATACAGATGCAGTAGCGGGGGGCACATGGATTGCCGCCAGGGCACGCAAGTCTTGACAGTACTTTATTAGTAAACTGTTCACTATCACACTAAATAATGTAATGAATGTCTATATGAGTAGCGGAAAAGATTACTTCTGAAAACTTTTTTTTATAAGGTAAAAGAAGGGGAGGAGCGTAATGCTCATTTACTGTGAGGTGTAGGCGGGGGGCAGGGTTGGACGTTCATTGGTTGCAAGAGAAGGCCATTATTAATTTATTTATAAATTCATCATCTTGATCCCCAAAATGTTCTCAAAAATAGTTTCTGGAATTAATCTTTTTCCACTACTTGTTTGTTTATTGGATTAAAAGTATAAGTTTGATACTGAATGGGAGGATAATTTATTAATTCAGCCCTATTAAATGTGGTTTGCCTAGGCTATTAAAAATTTATACGTTTTCCTACCTATCCGATTCTTGCTCAAAAATTTCTGTCACACATAGACTCAAATCTGTTTTGGCTCTTTCCTTGAGAGTGCGTTTTAAAATTCCTGTATCCTTTTGGTGGTTGTCAGGTGGGTGAGTGTGTAGAGGCGAGTGTTTGGATAGCTTTATGGGAGCCCCCTCTTATAGGGTCATTGTTGCTCTCGCTTTGCAGCCGTTGTGTGGCGTAGAACACATGTCAGCTGTCTGTAAAAGCACAGTAACAAATATGTTAACAAAATATAAAGCAAAGATAGTATTAGTAATATATTCCAAAATATATTTATAAATAATAAATACACTTCATTAACCAGAAACATCTATCCCCTTATTTCCCGGAGTCACATTGAATATTTAAAAAAAATCAGAGTCTTTTAATTATTTGGCGTGGTGCGATTAACTTTACTTCCAATTTTTATCTTTCTATACGGGGAAGTAGCTGTTTCTATTGGTTTGGGAAATTTAAACCCCTTTCCTAAACCCCTTGTTTTTAACTATTTAACGATTTTGAAATTTAAATGTTCAAGACTCATTTGGTTATTTGAAATCGAATCTCTGTCTGCCAAATTTTAATTTGTAATTTATCTAATTTTTTTATTTCTAATTATAGCTCCTCCTCCACTTCTAATTATAAATTTGAACAAAATCCATCACACTGTTTTGGATCCATGGCCCGGGACAGAAAGACAGACAGATTAAGTAAAATCCACATTTTTGGGTCCGTGTTCGTATAAAGTGTAAGAATTCGACAAAATCTCAAGTTCTATTATATTTTACTGTTAAATTACTTTCTCTTTAGATGATAAAGTAAAAAGTTGTTTTAAAAATAATACCACTTTAATAAAAATAAAATTATGTCTGCAATAAGAGTTATATTGAAGTAGGTCGTTTATGTATAGTATAAAAGAATATAAGAGTGTAGATTTATAGTTTAAAATATGATTATTGTTAGCTCCTTGTAAATATCATCGTAGATATGTGATTCGTTTGAAATGGCTAAATATTTAATCTTCTTGACATTTTGAAGTTCACTTATCTCCAAGGATAAAAGGAGAGAGGGATAGAAGCATAGAGTGAGCGAGAGAGGGCCAAGGTAGCCTATTATATCTTGAAAAAACACCCGTAAACATTATTTCCTGGCAAATTATAAATTGTAAACATTTCTATTTTGAGCAACGTGGGCTAAATATTTTACTACTATTCAACTATAATAAGTATAACTTACCTTGAAAAGAGGTTTTCTCGGGATTTGCTATAAAAATAGCCAGCACCATCATGATAGATACGGCTATTGTCTCTATTGCCTGGTAAAATCTCTGAGCGTCTTTGGCCATCTTCTTTGGATCCTCCTGCTTGTTGATTATCAACTTCACGAGTACGGCTGGGCGTTGGTGTTTCGAAATCATCATCACTGCTGCTATGATTTTTGGTAGGAACAAAATATCAAATGGAATAAAGTAAAACTGGACTTTTAGACCCTCGAAATTAGTTGAATCCACACTCGCGGACATATTCAATAGGCCGCATGAAAGAATTCCAAATCCCGATAGAAAAAAATGTGATAAAAACGAATTATATTTTATGGCCTAGTGACCAGAGTCCAGAAATTAAATAATACGCAAACCGTCCACGACACTCAATTTAAATTAAAAGAATTGCAATGTAACACCCAATTGAAGCAGTTGTTTCTCAACGTTCCATAATTTGAGTTCTAAAAGTTCTTATTGAAATAAAGTTTCCCAAATTTGATATTTCATGCCCAGAAGTTAATTGCCAAATTTGCATCGTAAGTTATATGTGAGAAAGTGTTTTCTACCATGAAACTTTGAAAAAGTAGTGTTAGAAACCAGCCTTTTGACAAATGGTTACTTAGCTTAGAGTCACGGCGTCCCCATTGGAACCAAACAATGAAAAACTTTTAGAACAACAGTCACAGTTCCTATCACCCACACACTCCTTCATTCAAGTAGAAGTTTCCCAAATTTGATATTTCATGCCCAGAAGGTTATTGCCATGTTTGCATCGTAAGTTATATGTGAGAAAGTGTTTTCTACCACGAAACTTTGAAAAAGTAGTGTTAGAAACCAACCTTTTGACAGATGGTTACTTAGCCTAGTCACGTCGTCCCCATTGGAACCAAACAATGACAAACTTTTAGAACAACAGTCACAGTTCCTATCACCCACACACTCCTTCATTCAAGAAGTGTTAAGTTTTTGTTTTATTTAAGTACAGTTGACCCATGGCTTCTTTGGTGCTGACTGACAGCTCACAGCTGACGGCTTTGAAAAGTTACCAGACCAAATTATGTATCCCTACGCACAAGCCATATGATCTGAAAAAACATGTGTTTAGTAGTTGTCACTTCTGACAATCAAATTTTAGTTATGTACCTAAATGTTGGCTGTCAGAAGTCAGCTGTAAGCTGACAGTCAGCACCAAAGAAGCCACGGAACTACTGTATTTGTTAAATAATGTAGACAAATTGCATTTTATTTAAATAAGATATCTTTATAATACCAATCCATTTAATAATTAATAGGACTTAATTGTACAATAGTTTTGTAAAATGTACCATAATAAATTTTTAATAAACGGTGCTGGCCCGCTTGATGTTTTTTTTCTTTTGACCCTCTTCTTGAAAGGTTTGCCCATCACTGTCCTAAACTATACATCGTACGATAAACATGCCAATGAGCATGATTATAAATAAAATTGATTTTGTTTAGTAATAATAATAATAATAGTAACAATAATAACTATTTTTACTACTAAACTAGCTTGAGATATTGAAAGAAAATCTAATTTTAGCGTGGTTTTCACATTGTTGCGGTAAACGCAGACCTCGAACGAGGGGGAAAATATTTGTTTGTTGATTAGACCCTCAAAATAAAGCGATCAAAACTATTTCCAACATTCTAGGAATTTTTTCCGATTTGGGTACTTTTTTGCCCTGGTGCCTGGCATAATTTAGAAATAGTTGAAAAAAATAATACCGAGTGAAAAGTTTTTTCCCCTTGGTTTGAATATTTTTTTTTAAATAATAATTTATGCTGGTAAAGCAGTTACGGAAATCTTCTTAACATAACAAGATGTCAAATAACGAAAACTATATTTAACTTGATTTGCGATACAGGTTAATTATACAAATGTTCTCGATTGAGTTAATTTATGGATCTCTTAAATTAATATGGCTTAATAAACAATAGTTAGCACTTAATTACCTACCTTGCCATTATCTTGTTTTCTTATATAATCCTAACAAATTTATTAAGGAAGGAAAAGAAAATTACACTTATTGAACTGCACGCTGTAAAGTAAATCTCTTAAGTAGAGCTGGACGATTAATTTCCAACGTTGATTTTTTTCAACGATACTAATTTATGAAAGCTTTGAGAGTAACTGACAAAATATCTTTTCGCGACATGGTGACCCACAGGTGCAACCAGTAGCGGCCTCGTGTCCTTTGCTCTTATGTTTTTATAAATCCTTATTGGATAAATAGCCGCTACTTAATAACTTTGTGGCGGTGAGCTTTGACCCCTAAGAAACACTATTTAATAATATAAACAGTGGCGGTAAGTGACAGCTAACAGACGGTTGTAAAAACTGTTAAAATAAAAATGTTCAGCCATAAAAAAAAGTTTCTTGTGGAAATTTGGTTGCCAAACATTAGAGAAACTCAATATTATAGTAGTTTTTAAACCATATTATGATTTTTCGAATGGATACATGAGAGTAGATACATTAACTTTTGCCCTGTCTGGAACAGATGAATACTTTTTAAATCTAACTACAGTAGCCCCGTGGCTTCTTTGGTGCTGACTGACAGCTCACAGCATTTAAAAGTTACCAGACCAAATTACGTATCCCTACGCCGAACCAGATGATCTGCAAAAAACATTTGTTTAACAGCTGTCACTTACGACAGTCAAAATTTAGGTGCATACCTGCTACTTAACTACCTAACAATCCTTTCAACCAAACCTAACTGTACTTAAATACTACTTGAATGAAGGAGTGTGTGGGTGATAGGAACTGTGACTGTTGTTCTAAAAGTTTTTCATTGTTAAATTTGGGAAACTTTATTTCAATAAGAACTTTTAGAACTCAAATTATGGGACGTTGAGAAACAACTGCTTCAATTGGGTGTTACATTGCAATTCTTTTAATTTAAATTGAGTGACGTGGACGGTTTGCGTATTATTTAGTCTCTGGACTCTGGTCACTATGCCATAAAATATAATTCGTTTTTATCACATTTTTTTTCTATCGGGATTTGGAATTCTTTCACGTGGCGTATTGAATATGTCCGCGGGTGTGGATTCAACTAATTTCGAGGGTCTAAAAGTCCAGTTTTACTTTATTCTATTTATATTTTGTTCCTACCAAAATTCATAGCAGCAGTGATGATGATTTCGAGACACCAACGCCCAGCCGTACTCGTGAACTTGATAATCAACAAGCAGGATGATACAGAGAAGATGGCCAAAGACACTCGGAGATCTTACCAGGCAATAGATACAATAGACGTATCTATCATGATGGTGCTGGCTATTTTTATAGCAAATCCCGAGAAAACCTCTTTTCAAGGTAAAATATACTTATTATAGTTGAATAGTAGTAAAATATTTTGCCCACGTTGCTCAAAATAGAAATGTTTACAATCTGTACAATTTATAATTTGCCAGGAAATAATGTTTACGGGTGTTTTTTTTAGATATAATAGGCTACCTTTGCCCTCTCTCGCTCACTCTATGCTTCTATCACTCTCTCCTTTCTCCTTGGAGATAAGTGAACTTCAAAATGTCAAGAAGATTAAATATTAAGCTATTTCAAACGAATCACATATCTACGAGATATCCCCATTATGTCAGCCAAATCATTCAGGAAGGAAGAAGTCAATATTGAAAAGGTAATAAAAATCAGGTTTCAACCAATTAACCCTCAAATAAACCAACTAGAAGTAATCAATATTAGTGTAAGCCAAACTAACATAGTTTCGACCATGGGCGGAGGAATGAATTAATTTGGGGTGTGTGGGGTGGGGTTCAAAGTCTTAAGTTTATGACATGATATTAAGACTTATTACTAAACCCTAAGGAAAATAAAATTGCTATTTTATGCAGTAGTAGTGGAACTTTTTACCCATGCAGCTACAATAAGCACCCCAGACTGCCTGCTATCACGTATCCTGCTACTTTTACTTCAGATACAGTATGTATTTAATTATTGCTGTTACTTTTTTTTTAAACTTACTATGTAATATCAAATAATTTCGGTAAAAGTGTTAAATTTGTGTTTGAGTTCTGTAAAAGTTGTACACTCGTGTGTTAACCCATAATTTTTTTGACAGTATAAAACTTGGTTGCAACTTATGTGTATCACAAAATGATAGGTGATTATTATCACAAAATCAGTCCTGATAGTTTAATCAAATTCAATTAAGTGAAAAAATGACAGGCTGTACACAGGAATAGAATATGATACCTTTGACTTGGTGCATCAATACACTACCTCTGAGTCATTCTGGTACGTTTCGCATTATATTACCAGTTACTACAAAAATAGACATAATACAAACAACTACAGTAGGGAAATATGGCCCTGGTGGACACCGGACAGACCTGGATGGCTCAATGGTACCCAGGATTAGAGTTCCGTGGCAAGTTGTCATTTTTCACTTAATGAATAAAACCTAATTTTTCATCTATGTATTTTCTAAATGTGTAAAATTTATACTCTGTTTTTAAGTGTTAAATCTATTTTAAATACTTATATAAAAGTGTCAAACAATTGCATTTTAATATTCTCTGCAACAATTTACTAATTTTGTTTTGTATTTATGAGTTATGTAACACTAATTATATAAAACTAGTTTTATCTGATGATTGATGCAACATTAACATTTTTGTAGCTGTGTAAAATCTTTGTTTTTGATTTTGATTCATGTAACAGTGAAATGTATGTATTAGCCTAATACTATGAGTTATAAACTAATGTGGAACTATTTTATTTCCCCATGATATAATTACTAATATTAGCATTACTAATGTGTTGTCTTAAGATTTATATAATAGTGTACAAATTGTGTATTACCTTGTGTTCTCGGTAGTGGTGTTAAGTATACAGTATTTTTTATATACAAACCTATTTTGTTAACAGTGCATTGTAATGCATTATCCTATTGTGTGATAGCATTGTGTGTTTAGTCATTAAATAAATAGATTTTATAGCCTTACATATTATTTCACTGCATATATATTCTTCAACTCCATTTTGTAAAGCAGAAATCACCAACCTTTTATTTAGCTGTCGGCCACATAAATGGTTTTTCAAGACGCTGTAAACAACTTAACTAACTATTTAGCCAAAAAAAGCATAGAAATTATTTTTAACAACGACCTTGAACAAAGATTACAGCGTTAGATGAAAGCCTATATTTGAGTTACATTAATATGTTTGTACAGTTGTACATATCTTAAATAAATAAATATATATTACTTTTTAGTTATATTGGCCAGTCGATGAAATCTGTAGGTCTATATATTAATATATAATGTTACTTTTCTTCATCTCGCACCTTTCTGGTTGAGAAAAAAATAGTAATTGTCAAAAAAATCAAAGCCGAGAATTTGATGTATGTCGACGTTTCTTGACCCTCTGAATTCGAAAAAGTTTTTTTAAATATCAGTCCGTATCTCTGACTAGAGACGAAACTATTCTAGCAATTGGGATAAAACTTGGAACATGGTGTTTTCATAAGGTACACCAACCTTTTATTTAGCAGTGGGCCCCATAAATGTTTTTCCAAGAAGCTGTAAACAACTTACTAACTATTTAGCCAAAAAGAGCATAGAAATTATTTTTAACAATGACCTTGAACGAAGAATATAGCGTTAGATGAAAGCCTATATTTGAATTACGTTAATATGTTTGTACAATTGTGCATATCTTAAATAAATAAAGATAGATTACTATTTAGTCATATTGGCCAGTCGATGAAATTAGTAGGTCTATATATTAAATTATAATGTTATTTTTCATCTTCTCGCACCTCTCTGGTTGAGAAAAAAATCAAAGCCGAGATTTTTATGGATGTCGACGTTTCATGACCCCCTGAATCCGAAAAAAATATTTTGTTTTTTTGAATATCAGTCCGTATCTCTGACTAGAAACGAAACTATTCTAGCAATTGGGATAAAACTTGGAACATGGTGTTTTCATAAGGTTTATCAGAGTTTTTTTTAAATTATCTATCCAACCCTAAAATCAATGATATTTTTTTTTTACTTAAGGGCGGAACGAGATAAAATAGATTGTATAAAACTCGACTTGATTCAAATTCGTATATCTCTATTGTTTAATATTAAAACCAAATGGAAGCTCTCATTTCCTCATGAATATAGCTTTGAGGGTAACTTACACTTAAGGAAACTTCCAATTTTTATCGTTTCTCCCAGTCCGACTACCCCCCCCCCTACCTCCCTAAACGACTTATTTAGAAAATGAGGGCATAATAAATATAAAAATCTTTATTTGAAATATTTTTTTATGAAAAAATAGTTTTCAAATTTTATATATATATATACACATATACACACAGATAACAAAAATCTTTGAATTTGGAAATTGCTGTAATGCTCTGTGGGTGTGATGTTCCTCTTTTCTCTAACAGTGTATATTATTTCGTTAATGTTCTTTGGTAGAATGTGCAACAATGTCTAATAGCTCGTTTCAAATAATTATCTTACAGGTTTTAAGTAAATATTTCTTTTTTATTTACAGTAACGAGAAAGTATAAGCTGTGCACTTTCCCCATCCTTCTTTAAAAACAAATGAGCCCTTTTGTAAAGAAAAACATCTATAAATTTGATTGGGGATTCACTTAGAAAAAAAAATCATACTAGAAAATTACGAGTCTTAGCTCCGTTGGTAGTGGCTCCACCTAGGGCGGGCTCAATTCCTGGCATGGCCAGGGAATGTATCATTGTTGGATTTGGGTTTACCCTTGCACAGTGATGAATTGACGGCCGGGGGAAGGATTTTGTGTCTGTCCTAGATTTAAGGTTAGAGTAATTAGTACAAAGGCGTATAATCTGAACAGGTAGCGCTAGAAAAAAGATTTTAATAAAATCAGCACCGACAACCTACAATGGCATCACGTAACATAATTTGAGAGCCGCTATTGTATTAGCTAGGTTGAGGTTACAGACGTTTCCAGATGGACACTAACAATAATAATGTGCATTTGTGTACAGAATGTCTACATCAATATTTTACCTCCCCTTCTCCCCCTCCACAATCATAATACACACACATAAGCCTACATTTTAAACCACTATTTTTTATGTCCTTTCTTGTCTAATGTTTTTTCCCCAGTTTGTTCAGACGTAATGAATTAGTTTTATAACAACTATCAAAACATAGTTTGTAGGTCCTAAGTTCAATTCCTGCGTAAAGATATTTTTTAATTTAAATAATATATAGATGAGGCTATAACCGTAATTAACAAATACTCATATTCGACACCGTGTAGAGATAATGCTTTAAATACTTAACATCCCCCCTCCCTCCCCCCTTTTCCACCACTCTATTAGTTCAGCATATCTGCATAAAGCACACTTAGTGAGTTTAATTAATATTTTTATTAATTACACTGGTGTTAATGATGAGCAATATCTAAAAACAGAGGAAATGTACCCACATATCTGTGAAGGGACAAAGGAAAACCATTTAGAAAGATGCCCCCTTTGTTTACCCACTCGGGATTTGAACCCTTACCACCATTCATCATTAAAATAAACTAAATGAGCTTAGTGTTTAAATCAAGTTGAGGTTAACTTTAAAAACAAACCAACGGTTTGGTTCGGTCCCGGGGCTACCAGGTGGTCTAGGGATAAGGTGTCAAGACTTCTGTGCTGGGGGTCCGGAGCTCAATCCTCGGTTCCGGCACAGATTTATCCGATTGCCAAACCCTTCCTTCACCTCTGACAAGACGTGTATCAATCAGAGCTTGTGAATGTGAGGAATGCCAGGTCTCCACCGTGGTTCAGATCCCATGTTAAACTGTAGGTCCTCCATTTCATCTCACAATCACCCTACACATTAGCTTAAGTTTGTATAGCCCAAACGGGGAGTAAGAAGTGGTGATGATAATAGTTTGGTCCCTGACAGTTTTCATTCATAATAGACAGAGAAGAAGAGCGTCTACCTGCTAATCCGCCCCCCACCCCACCCTCTCTGCCCTACCCAAAACTTCAGCCCAAGATTTTCCAGTCCACCGCTGATAAAGATAGATTTTTTGGTTCTCAACGGGACAGACCGTTAGTACCCACTCTCACCTTTATCTCAGCGACACAAACGCTATCTTACAGATTTTTCTCGACATTAGCTCTGTCCAAACAACGTTAAAGAGACACAATCTTTTTTTGTCTGGTTTTCCGGGACAACTTATAGTGCATAAAATCTCTTTCAGATTGAAGCAAGCAACTAGGGCTAAGTGATGTGAAATAATCAAACTCGGTTTGGTTTTCAACATACAGCCGTGTGAAGGAGCTGTGACATGTACTCACACTTGTGCATGCACATCTGTTGTGTGTAAATTAGCCAGGTCAATGCTTTAGTCACTAGATTTACTGTGGGTATTTTCATGTACAGCTTATTACCTGTTCAAGACTACTGCAAATCTTGACTAATGGGGTAGGTTGAGGAAGGTTTAATTTAGAGGAAATGTATCTTCATTTGTGTGTACAAAGAGTGGAATACCATTTAGAAAAAATCATTCTCTTCACCCTTGATCGGAGTTAGAACTTTAACCACCTCACCACTAGACAAATCAGGACAGACGAGACTGACACCTTAGCCCTCATTCCCATCAATGTGAATTATAGGTTATTATTGTTAATGTATAAAGTCCTGAAACTTTGAGAACATGGAAAGTCTAGATGTGAATAAAAATAAACACGCGTCTTTACTTTACATCCATTACTGTTTCCAGCCTGTGGTCTAGTTCAGTTTTTTAATTCCAGCCGTATATTTTTCACTTCCAGCTTGCTTGGCCTGTCATAGCTTCATATGCCTTATAATCTAAATTAAGACTAGGACAGGCACAACATCCAGTCCCCAGCTGTTAATTTATCACTGTGAAAGGGTAAACTCTTATTTCACTAATGATAAATTTTTCGGTCATACCAGGAATCGAACTCGGGACCCTTCGCTAAGTAAACAGACACACTGCCGACTGAGCTAAGGTATCTGATCATCTTTGACGCATGTCTACTTGAGACAAATAAGTAAGGTGAGAAAGTTTTGTTTTGAATCCTAACAATAGTTTATAATATATTTACTAAAAATGGACCAGAGAGTAAATTCAAAAAACTAAAAAATAAACGATGGTGTGGGACATGTACACAGAAATGGAGTGTTGAGTTTAACAGGCTTTTAAGCTTTTTATAGAAGCACATATATATTTCTACAGGATGAAATTGTTGAAGCTTACAAAGTGAACAAACTCTTTGAGTTTCTAATTCCAGCATTCAGTGGAATGTAACAAACTTTGTGAAAAATCTAACTTCTTACATCACACCAAGTGTAAAAACTGTGCACACATTTGTAATAAAGTGGACTCCAGTTAATTATTAAAATTATAAGTCCAGGCCCCCTGGTCTCTACCTGAGATGACCATCTCCCTTTTTCTTCCAAGCAGACCTACTCACACCATCAGTCATTTCTATATGAGCAATAATGTTTAATCCATGCATTGTGATTACTTCTACTATAGCAGACAGAAGAAAGGAAGATATCACTTATGGGCATTGGATTATTTCACAATTTTCTTCTTTCCCTAGGTGGGCTTTCTTCATTAAATTTACTATTATTAATTTATTTTTCCTTTTTCTTTGATTTTATCAATTTCCATTATTAAATATATAAACAATAATAACTGATAATTTAATAATTCAATAATTCAATAATTATATATAATATAAATACAACACTAGATCCATCTATCAAGAGTCAAGACAGAATTTTGAACAGGCAACCGCAGAACCCAAGAAAACCCATAAACAGGCAACAACAGTATCTAAGTGACCATGATCTACTTCTAGCCATGTTGCTATAGTCCAGTTGGTGTTTTACTCTCTTCTGCTGAGGAAGGGGACTGATGAACCTCGAAAATGTAATAATCAAGTGGAGCGTTTTCATTTAAAATAGCCATTTGGTGTCATTTTTACTATGATATTTTAGTGAACTTTGCCCAGATCGTATCAAACCAGAAGTTTCTATAGAGTTCCCAGAAAAGATGAGCACAGGCAATCTTTAAGCCCTCGGAGATACTATGCTACTATCTGAAATGCACACTGGAGAAAATTTATTAACAAATCTCTTGAAAATGGATGTTACCATTAAAAATTTGTTTTATTACCTTGCAATTAAGATATGTTATTTTTATAGGAAACAAAACCTACCCGTTTGCCCAAGTGACTATTTTGTGACAGAATGTATTGGAAGAGGTAGAGTAAATGAACCTGATAAATCGATTAAATGCCGATTAAGAGGAGTGTATTATGAAATAATGATCACTTTTTAAAAGAAATGGAATTAAGATTTATAGAAAATACCAAATTAATCCTTGCCATATCCACATGTAATCCCACATCAGACATTTTCATGAATCCTGAAATATTGTCGAACTTTGCAAAATTGTACAATAAGAACAATGAAGTTATAATGGTAATCAAAAGCAATCCAATTTCGCTAAGGCAGTGTTTTTAAACTGTCTTCACACAAGACAACTTTACTTTGAAATGAATAAGATGGCTGTAGCATTCCAAGATTTGAAACCAATTCTTGCACAGATCCTGGTAGTTCCTGTACAGCCTCTAAAGAATGCAGCTTCTCAACTATGAAGTGTATTAAAACATATCTATGTTCAAGTATAGTTGGACAGTGCCTTCACAACTTGGCTGTAATTGCAATAAAACGTGAATAAAGTAGTTCCCTGATGACACATCCTGACCCAGTTATTGAAGAATTCACATCTCATAAAGGGTGATGTCTACAATTCCTGATGGAGTGAATATTTGATTCAAATGGACTTCCAAACCAAAAGTCAGTCTTTATTAAAAGACAATTACAACAAAAAAATCAAATATAATAAAGAAAGAAAACATACAGTTTAATAGATTTATAAAGAAGGCTCACACAAAATTTATTTTCTAAAACCCCGCCTAGTCTTTTAAGACTAACACTGTGTCTTAGGTCATTCAGTAGCAGGAGGCTACGAGAATGATTTATCTCTGACCTTAGCATATTCTTGAGTCTCAGACATTATCCAACTACCTCTTTGACAGTCGTGTTGAAATCCTATTGGAAACAAATATTTAATTTTCATATGGTAAGAAAGCAGTTGAATTATGATTAAAGAAATTAGCTGTTTCTAATAGATTATTTGTGGGTTAAGTGCTGGGAGACAAATAAAAAGTATAGATGTTTAGAATACAAATTTTCTTGAATCAGAATATATTTTCTCTTGAATTTTTAATCCAAATTTGAATCCTTTAATCTTTAAAAATGTACACATTTGAAAAAATGAAAATTTAATCAAGGAAAGTTTGTATTTTAGGAGATTAACATGAAACACATAACACATTTTTTGGCATATTTTTGTTGAAACTAATAAAATCAGTTCTCGTGCTTAAATATGATCTATAATGGATTCTAATGAGCGCATAAAATTGTGATTTTAACTAGAGGCCTTTAAACTTGGATCTTAGCTTCCCACATACATATATGTTTTTAAACACTGGTAACAATAAAATGTAAATAATAAAATATATAGTTTTTTTAAAAAGAAGGTACATAAACACACTTGTTAAAAAACACAATATGTAAATAAAAATACTTTACTATTGATAAATTAAACAATAAAAAGCTTCACACAAAATAGTGAGACCCCTTTAAGGTTTAACAAAATGGATGATGCTTGTGATTAAGAAGCTTCCATGACCAGTTCACTTGGTGCAGACATTCCTAGCAATTCTTCTCCATTGCTGGTGTTCATCTGCTGAGCAATATTGCGGGCGATAAAGTTCCAATACTCACGGCGAATTGTATCATGTTCTTTCGCCAGGGCATCACAAATCTGACAAATAAAGATTTAATGTGCCTTTTAACACAGTGTATACCTCAAGGAAAATATAACCTATCTAAACAATATTGATTGGTTAATGGTTATATTATATATAATTTCTAAAAACTAATTAAGGTTATGTGGTATAGAGCACTAGGCTAAATTATGGTTTAAATTAGGAGGGATAGCCAGCACACTTGCCTAAGTGATACTGGAGTAGAAATTGTTTATACATAACCCTAAAAAACACATAAACACATTTTTAAGGACAAGCTTTCACTGTCACAGACAGCTTCATCAGGTCAGGAGAGTAGACTGATGCTTTTGGTTGAACAGTAAGGTTGACTGTCCACGGCTGACAGTTAAGTTGAATATGACTTACAAAGTCAGGTATTGATTAAAAAAATTAAAAATATGACAAGTTATTAATGTTAAATATATGATGATATTGATACCAAAATAGAGTATTGGTGAATGGACAAGTTACTACGGATGTTTAAGCATTGCTAAAACTTGAAATAAGCTGATAAAAAACAGCTATATGAAGGAGAGACCCTTAAAATCTTTGGATCCAAGAACTCTTTAAGGATATTCATTATTCGGGATTTGAAGAAATTTCATATTTCAAAGTAAAAAACTAATCAAACTTTGAATATTCCAAGCATCTTGAGTACTCCCAACACACCAAATGAATACCTTTCCTTCGATGTAACAACTCATGTTTTACTTCATATATTTTCAGAAACTCGATAGAATTATTATATTCTTCAAAATTCACACTCACCTCTAATGCCTTCTGGAATGTATGTAGTTTATCTCCGTCCCCTTTTTCCGTGCTTCCATATATATCGACTAGGAATCCCAGGAGATAAGGAGATCTAATACCTGATGTGTAAAGCTCCTCGCAAAACTCTATTACTCTTTCATTCCTACTTAGCCCTTTCTCATGATGGATTAGCAATCTGTAAAGAGGAGAGACAGTAACCAATAAAACTCAATAAAACAACCCATCAAAAGTAAAAAAGGATAGCGCTAATGACATGGTAAGGGTTATAAGGGTGCATGTCAGCAGATGAGCTCAATTTTATCAGTTAATTATATTATAAATAATATTTAATTTGAACCCAATTTTAAGAATTGACAACGCATATTAGTGTAATATAATGCTGTTTGTAATATATCGAGATATATTTCAATATTTAAAATAAGATAATATATTAGAGAGATAAAATATTTTCTTATTGTAAATTGATAGCTAGCATTTTCTTTCAGTTGATGCATTTTGTTTACATTTCGTGGTCATTTACTTATAGGTAACACCATTCAAAACAATTATGTGCAGTAAATTTTTATTATTTCATTATTTATCAAACATTTCAGGAATTATTGAAAATGACCTCAATGAAACATCCCATTAAAGAGGTAGTGATCAACTCTGGGAAGAAATGAGAAATGTTTTAAATAATTATATAATAAGTAGAAAAAATAACTAAACATTGAAAGAGGAATTTAAAAAAAAGGGCAAATATTGGTAGAATAAGAAGATAATAGCTCAAGAGGGTGGAAAAAAGGGTAAAATACAAGACAAACGAGAACAATAATGGGAAAGAAGGTTAAAATTTTATCTTATTTTCAAATTGAATTAAAAAATCTTCAATCAAGTGAAATCTGGACATGAGAGTTGGTTAGGTACCTGGTCCGGTCTCCAGGTTTGTCATTTTTCACTTCGTGAGCATGATTCTACTATTCGAAATATTTATGATAGTAGCAGTCATATATCAGTTAAAGATATATTATTTTAATTAGCTTTAAAAGAAAAAATACATTTTAGCTTCATAAAGTAAAAATAGCTCATACATTTCAGGTAGAATATTTTTTTTCATTGGTGATCAGCAATTTCTATAAAATTAAATACTGTATCCACCAAAAGATAACACAACTCCTTTTCAATAATAATCTTACAAAAAATCACAATATGACAAATATTTAAGCTACATAAATAACACATATACACACACACATACACACAAAATTAGGTTGGGCCAATCAACTATTTAGAAAATTATCAATAATTGGGGGTTTCTCTTTTCAATTACAAAAGTAATAATTTAAGATCCTGACTCATAATTAATTTTGAATTAAACATTTATTCAATTTTTGTTCATTGAATTAATCAGAAAATGTTATTTTGCTGTAAAAAAAAGAGAGAAAGAGAATCCTTAGGCTATATCTTGAAAAGTAGAAAAATTCTAAAACTGGTTGCTAAAATTTAAAACTAGCAGTTATTCAGAAGTTTCCAAGCAGGATAGCTCAAATTCTTTTATTTATATTTGAAATAATAGATATAATCAATTACAAAATTAACTTTAAAATAATGTAATGAATATTAACTGATAAATAAATTCAATCTACTTGAGTGGCCACATATACTAAGGTGTCAATCTCTCAATTGGACTACCGATGAAGGGGAAATCAAAGTTTGAATCTCAGTCGGGTATTCTAAGGGTGGTACTCTCCTTCTACAAATGCAGGTACACTTACTCAAAATTCGACCATCCTCATCCCTAACATATTGGCATAGTTATTAATTATTATATTTGCATAAAACCTAACCTAGTAGTAAAATGCAGTGCTAAGAAAACAATTAAATTTAATTTGGTATTAAGACAATCAACATTTAAGCAATCCAGTATTCATAACTGAGTTTAACCACTCCTATCTATCATCTCACTCTTTATTAGGGAATGTCTCTTTCAAGTGTGTTGTTTGTTGGCCTTGAATTGAAAGTTTTCTTCAAGCAATCTCTGCTTGTAATCAAACATTTTCACCCTTGCTTGCTCTATCACTCCTACACTTCTACTTACTTATCAGTAATTCTGAAAATTGAAAAATGACACCTGGACACGGGAATCAAACTCGGGACCGTTGGCTTAGTACGCCAATGCTCTTACCACTGAACTATCCAAGAATTGTCCTGTGCCCAGGGTCACTCTTCACTCATATTTTAAGGCAGTCTATGATGGACGTGCAGAAATCATCGGCTACAAATGTGTAATTTTACTAATATCACGAGCTATCAGATAATGCAGTCACCTTCGACTTGGTAGTTGGTTTATTGCTGCCATTTTTACAATCATTATAATTGTAAGGGATTGCATATTTAAGAATCAAATAGCTGAAACTATTATTTAGCTTGTTAGTGGGTAAATGCTTCCCCCTGTGATGTCAAGGCTGTGTCAGCAAAAATAAAAGATAGTAGGTTTAATAGAGAGCATTCAGCATACTATATGTTCATGCCCAGCATTCAGAAAAAAAATGTGCCAGATGTAAACAATTGAATCACTCTGCAAATGCTTCCCTCTGATGAAAAAAGCCACACACTTGAAGTTGAGTCATTTGACCCCCATACAGTTGTATGTAGTAGAGCTGAGAAAAATACAGAACATAAAATATCTTGGAAGTGTGATTGAAGCGAAAGGTGGAAGTAGAAAGGATCTAATGAGAAGAGGACAGCAGGAAAAGTTGTTCTATAGGTGTGTAAGAGACCTGCTATGGAGAAGAGAAGACCCCTTAAAGTGGGAGGAATTATTGTACAGAGTATACTTTGTACCCATTGTCATATATGCAGAAGATTATTATTTTTAGCACCGCGTCTTACTACCCGTTCGGGTTATATGCTTTAAGTACTAATTACACTAATGGATTAGGAATTGGGAAGGTTGAATTAGAGGAAGTGAACCCGCATTTGCGTGGAGGGAGAGTGAAAAACCATTTAGGAAAAAAAACTCAGTTCACCCGACCAAGATTCGAACCTCGATCTTCCCGTCCTCAGCAGTTTAGCTCAACACGACTAGTGCGTTAGCCAACTAAGCCACCGAGGCGGGTAATATGCAGAAGAAACCTGGACAATGAATGCGAGACTATGAAAGTGAAGTCCTGGGAATGAAGTTTGTGAGGAGAATGTTAGCTGTAACGAGGATAAACAAGATTAGGAATTAAGTTATGCAGGAAATAGTTGGCGTACAGGGAATATTTGAGATAGTAGTGGAAGCAAGACTGAGATGGTAAGAGTGTGTAATGAGAATGGGGAAAAGAGAGGATGACAAAGAAAATGGTGGAAATGAAGTATGTAGAAAAAAGACTGCAAGAGAAGCCAAGACAGAGATAGGAGGAGCAGATAACAGAAAGTCTGCAAATAGGGGGATTAGAATAGAAGCAAATAAAGAAGGAAGAGTGGTGGTAGGATAGAGAAAGATGGAGGCATCTTAATAAAGTGATCCAGTCCCATGCTGGACACAGTTGATGATGATGATTTTTGAAAAATCAAAATTTGTAGGATAAGAATATCGTCACCATCACAACTGTTTCCAGCCTGTGGCAGGGTTGGTTTACTAAAATGCTTCCTTCTTCTTCGTCTACTATCCTTCCACCACTCTTCCTAATTTAACCGTTCTTTGATTTTACTACTTTTCATTAAAGCAAAGCAAAAAAGTTGTTAAAGTTATTGGCTTACCCCCGAAGGTAGTTCCAAGAACTCTCATTACATGTAACCTTCTTGATCTTATCTAAGCTGTACGCAATCTCTCTATCAAGTATGTCCTTGGTGAAACCAGTGGTGTTGTTGATAACAAAGTAGCGATGGTTCCATGCAGAATTGTTACGGATATCTTCCTCTAACAAGGTGTCTACATATGCCAACTCATTGTCAAACAAACTGAAACAAATACCAGAAGAGTTACCAATACTAGAGTCATTAATTTTATTTGGAAGAAGGTACATGAAAGATGTATACAAAAATATAAAAGGAATAAACACAATAAGGCTTTTACAATGAAAAGAAGAACACAGTTCACACTTTACGTTACTGCCATTAGACAAAGAAGTAATGGCTGGCTCTTGAAGAAAATGTTTTGTTACTGCCCAGTCCCTCGATCTAGGTTTCATTTTATGGGAACTCATCAGGAGGGAGTGTGAAACGTGTAACAGTTTCTTAAAATTCTTAAAAAAGGAAACCAAAAAACACAAAAGTGAGAAAAAGAAAATTGGATAAGAATTGCAGGACAATTAGGAACACGTAAGAGTAAAACATAAAGGACCAAGAGAGAAGACCTTTTCCTTATTTAGTTATCAAAAGTACTCGGTATTTTAGAATAAACTATTTGTCAAGCCAAAGTCAATATGTTACATGAAAAACTAGAAAGACCAAATTAGGAAATATACTTTAAACCCAGAGAAATTTTCAAAGATTTAAAAAGAAACTAAAATAGTTTATAGATTATTCAAAAATAACTTTTTTCATAACTCTCTTAATTGAATTAAAATGATATCAAAAAATAAACGGTTTATTACATTACAAAGGAAATCCTTTAGTAATCTTAACTGCTATACGTTACACCTTTTGATATTTATTCATGATGTGATAGCTCAGTCGTTAAAGTGTGAGTCACAGAAATTTTTAGAAAACTTTGAATCAAAAAAACACACATTATTGTCACAAAATATTTATGCTGTGTGTAAATAACAAAGTATGCCAAACAAAATGGTGTTTCAATTTGGCAATTAAACAGCCCTTTAAGACTATCAGCTTAACACTTTAACAATGGCACACCCAAGCAGAGATATGTACAGTAAGATTCTGGTAGGGAGAAACTTTTAGAAAATACAATACAACACATCTTTTACTGCCAACAATGATATTGTTATATTATTAGTGATATTTTATAGATCTATCAAAAGTGACAGCTGAAGCTCACATTACTTGATGTATGTACATGTGAAGGTAGATAGTAACTTTTCTAGCTATCAGATGATAAGACTTTTCCTATGACAGAGCATGTAGATAGATTTTCAATTGCTACTCAACCTTAGAAACAAAATTCCCTGAGAATTCCAGGTTTTTCCAGGTGATTTTCAGTTTCTTAAATGCTAAAAAAATATTATACTATAGCTATAAAGTACATGGATTTAACATTTTTACTATCTTGATTGATTTGTATTTCTAAATTGCAATCAAATCTACAAAATTAATTTGATAAAAATAATTGATATTAAGAATTTAATAAAATTCATAATCTGTTTTGTGATCGGTCATAAAAATCATTAACAAAATTTAAAACTAGCTTTCTATAAAAATTAAAAAAAAAATATATATATATATTATTTATTTAAAGTGTATTCTTTTTAAAGTTTAATTATTTTCAATTGACTTTTGTTAGATTGTAATCATTCAGAAAAAAAAATCTGTTAGCCAAGGTTTAGTTTCTTAACTTGGTCATCTATAAAAATTCATAAATCTCTTTTTTAAAGTAAGCCAGACATAAAATATGAATACAAATTCAGTTAATGTTAGTGAATTAACCTTTGCAAATTAAAATGATAATATTCTTCATATGCAACACTTGCTTGCTGCACAGTCATGCCTCAGCAAACTATAACCTGCTTAAATGTATGAACCTGTCTCTGCATGTTTCAATTTTGCATATACCAAATTGTTCAGATTTCTTAAAGTTCTTGTTTTTATTTAAATAAGGTATTATGTGGAGAAAAAATATATTTATAATATTTATTTGCAATGATATAAGTAAGATAAGCATTTTTTTTTAACTATTGGAAATTCAAAAAAATGCCTGAGTAACCCCAAAATTCCACAAGCATTCCTTGATTTTCCATGCAAAAAAGAAATTCCCTGAGAATTACAGGTTTGACAAGTGTATAAACATCCTATATAAAATCTTATTCATCTACTAACTTGAACTTACGAAGTACCCACTGGCGGTGCTGCCAAGCGTGATAGTTCTTAGCATCTTGGTTCAGGCTCATCCGAGTCACCTGCAGCTCTTGGGAGGGCTCTTGGAGCCAATTGACTATCACTCCCCGGTGGTGCCTAGGAAATATGAACTCAATGAGGTTGGATGAAATGACTGACCTAGGAGGGTGAGCTTACATTCCAGACAAGGTGAACACAGTTTTTATTTTTACAAATGAGGTTATCCCTCCTTCCCCCCAACATGGGTGATAGTGATTTTCAAAATTTCAATATTTTACCCTAAAATAATAAATATCTATCACACAAGTACAGCCCTGGGCAAACCTTTAATCTGAAAAACGGCATAGAAAACTGAAATAAAAGGGCAAGCCGCATAGAAAACAAAACTGGAAGGATGGGTCACATATAAAATAGAACTGGAAGGGCAGGACACACAGAAAATAGCAGAAGAAGGGGACTGATGTACCTACCCAAAAATTAGTATATGTTTTGTTGTGTTTTAACTGTGAACTCTGAGGCACACAATTTCCTGGTAAGTGTGTAGGCCTTGCCCTTATATCCTCCTTTCAATGTATAATTTAATGGGTGACCTGGCGGTCTAGGGGTAAGGTGTCAAACTTCTGTGCTGGGGGTCTGAACATTAATCCTTGGTCCCAGCACAGGTTTATCTGATTACCAAACCCTGACAATACGTGTATTAATCACAACTTGTGAATGTGTTGAATGTCAGGCCTCCACCGTGGTTCGGATTCCACGTTAAACTGTAGGTCCTTCATTTCATCTCACAATCACACTACCATTACACATTAGGGTAAGTGCGTACAGCCCGAACAGGTAGTAAGACGAGTATAATTTAATATAGCTGTTTTGTGCCATTTTTCCTTTGAAAATCTTAAATCAATAATTCAACTCTAGTAGAAATTTTATGGATTCAGATTATCTGTAATCAGATTGTGGGTTGTACAAAAATAGGTGTGTGTGGCAACATTCAGCCCCAAAAAAGTTCCCTAGGTTTAAGTATATTATATACATTTTTGAACTTAAATAAATAATCATAATAATATAGAATTGATTATTTAAACACTAACTTTATTGGGATATTTTCTTAATAAAGAACTGCTTCACATTATCTAATGTATACCTTTTAGACAGTGGATATCAGTGCACAAATTAGAAACTTACACAACTTAAATCAGTGGATATAACTTGAACAGGTAGTAAAACATGGTGCTAAAAAAATTTAATCGGTATAAGAGTATAATCCGAAATGGTAGTAAGCCATTTAAGTTACTAAACACAAACCCTTGATACAAAGAGAAAGCATATGTGCTGTAGGGTATGATATTATGGATGGGCTCTCGGATCCTTAAGGATAATCGAGAATTGAGGGTTTGAGAAAATTGTGAGTTTGAAACTTACATCCTTAAATATATATAATTTTTTCAAGTGAAATTTATATATTTATTTATATATATATATACTTTTTTTATTATTATTATTTTATTTTTCAAGTGAAATTTGTTTAAAATCTGTAATACTGCTTAGTGGTAGGTCAGAACCAATTATAATAATAGGATGAACTTAACAACCAGGCCCCAGTCCAGTAATTTAACACTAAGCCGAATGTATAAATTTTGTAAAATTGAAGATTCAAATTCAGAAAAGAGTGTATTCTACCCAACTCTAATATATATTACCCAATTTGTCCAGCAAGACCTTGGGTTGAACCAAGGTCCTCTAGACCTGTGGTTGACTTCCCTAAAGACTCTTAATTGAGAAAGCGCTTTAAGCCAATTCAAAAATCAGTAACTTTCAAGTAATATACTTACCAGACTTGGTAATTTTTTGGGTTATCCTCTGCTATTTGTTTAACATAATTTAATTCTTCATACAAATCTTTATCAAGATGTTTCAGTATTTCCCTCCTGAAAATGTTTGAAGAAAATTACTATTGTATGCACATTATTAATCGATCTGTATATTCATTCTTAAAGTTATAAATTCTGCGAGAAAAATAAATGGCTAACAATGTTTCTATAAAAAAAAAATGTTAGAAAAGATTAACTATTTTGATTGTTTGAAAAGTTACTGGAACTATTTTTATACATTTAACACCTTGGAATGAGTTGTGCAGCTGACACTTTAGACCGATGATGTTAGATAAAATTTCAACAGCTAAAAACTAAAAATATAGTGAATTGGCCACAGTCTATATAAAAGCCTCAAGGCTCATTTCGTGACATCACAGTATGCACTCGGCCAGCAGCTACCAACTGCATGGCAGTATACGGCGCTTTCGTGTTCTGGCCACACATTCCTTTACTCTACAACTTCATTTAGAATAAATATGTAATAAATTTAGCTTATTCTATTGTGTTGCTTCTTGTGTTGGATACATTTTAGGTATTTAGTGGGTAATATCAAATAAAGTCAATACTTTGGACTTAACAAATAGGTTTTTACTGACTCAACCCCTTCTCAGGAGAGAAGGTGTTGCAATAACAAGCGCAATAATAAAATGAAACAACAGGGACCTTAATTTGATCTACACCCAAATGTTCCCAAGCCCAAGTATCTGAACCTAGATGTTTAACAATCAGTAAAAAAAAAATATTTAATTATACATGTTAATTGGAGTATAAGGGTATGCTTGATACTAAAGCATAACAACAGAATAGAAAATGACATTGAGCTAGAGGTCGTTTTATTTTCATAATCCAAACGTTAAAAATATTGCGTTATTAAATTGCGCACAATGTTCAAAAATAACTTTATAAATAAAATAAAAGAATCTATGTACAAGAAATGATTATAGAATTTCACAGAGTATTACACGCTCAATCAAATATAAAGAATATTCATAATAATTTAACTGGACTAATCTATATACGTGCCAAAAGTTAAAATGAAGTGAACAATGAATAATAAAAAATGAAAGTTGGCAAATCTGTATATTAGAAAATATATTTGTATTACATCTCATATCCTTTGCATAGCACCTAGTAGGATTATGCTCCTGACCATACACTTGGTTATATTCAAAATAAATAAAGATATGATTATTGTCCAACAACCTGAGAGGCGGAGCAACCTACCTAAAGGCTTAATCTTACTCTTACAAACATACTGAGTGTATAATAGCGGTTGGCAAACATTAATTGAAATTCTCCTTGGGCAACAATTGAAAGTAAGATAACAATATATTCCATTCACGGTAGGAATTGACTTCTAAAAGGCCTTTTTCCCTACCATAAATCTACTATATAGTAGAATATTGGTATGAAAAAAGACCTTTCAGAGAGTAATTCCTACCGTGAATGGAATATACATATAAGTTTCTTTTAGAACGCCTAGTACAGTATGACAGGAACCCAACCATAATATAGTTCTATATACCTTACAAAATATAACAACAACATTTGACTTGTTTATAATATCATAGGATCTAAATTTAAGCAGACAAGTCCAAAAAAATTCCTCTATTCATAACAAATCTAAATACCCAACAAAACTAAACTAGTAAAAATTATTCATAAAAAATATTATGCCGAAGCAAATCCAAATTCGGTTCCTACATAATTGAGTAACAATTTAACTGTTTCCCAGGTTTACATATAATATAAAGTTTTTCCAACGTAGTGGACAATCACATGTAGAAAGATCCCACATCCTAAAAACCTCAAAGTCAGATTCAATTTTGTTTGTGAGCCTACACAAATGCAATTTTTAGGCAGTTTACCAGTTTCATATTATGCAAATAAGAAGGCGTGGATGACCACATATATTTTTATGCAATCGCTAATGAACTGGGATATGGAACTGCAGCATAAGTCCAGAAAAATTCTGTTGATATTGGACAAATGTTTGGCACACCCTCATGTAGATGGTTTGAAAAATATTGAACTAGAATTTTTACCCCCTAACACAACATCTCTGATACAGCCAATTATATTATATTATATTATATTATATTATAAAAAAATTGAAGACGTATTATTGTGGAAAGCTGGTTAATCACATACTTAAAGTGATTGAGTAAAATCTGTTGACATCTTCTTCAAAAGCAATAGAAGTTAGTGTAATTCAGAATTGTTTTGCTAAATGTGGTTTCATGACTAATTGTGATTCCGATGCAGTTATATGTACAGACAATGAAATGTCTCTAGAACTGCAACACATCCAAAATTGTGAAGATTGTTTAAACAGTGACAATAACCTTCAATGCCATGATGAAAATGAAGATTGTGAGGACACAATTATTGAAGAAATTGCAGCAAAACACTCAAGAGACAACAGAACAACAAGAAAATGATGACAATGAAACACCTAAGCGAGTGACTAACCAGGATGCCAGGAAATATATCACCGAGTTAAGACGCTACTTCATGCAGTAAGGCAAAAGAGGCTGCACTAAATACCTGCGCCGGCTTTGTACAAGTGCAGTCCAAAAAGAAAACACGTCAGGGTACACCTGATAATTTTTTCCAAAGAAAGAATTCTTAAATAATGTGTAACTACTTGACACATACAAGTGTGTACTGTATATTCATTTTACATAGTACATTTTGTTTGCTTTTTGCTTTAGTTACAGTATTTTTACATAAATCTTTGTACCATTAAAATTTTGTTTAATTGGGCCAGAGCAACCTGGTCAGATGTGTCCCAATTGACCTGAATCAATTGTATTAAAAAAGAGGACAGCGGTGTGGAGATGACAAAAAATAACATACCTGTACTGCCAAACAGTATAATTTGCAGGATTCAAGTCCAAGGCATCCTTAGTCAACTCAAGGGCACGTTCAGACTTCTCATTTGACTTTAACACTGCTCGAAAATAGTCATACACATCCTTAACTGCAACAAAAAAAAACACAGTAAAATACACTTAAGGTCATGTAGCCTATTTAAAATTTAAAAGTAGTAACTCGATGTTGTGTATTTCCACATTTAATAAGTGATTTTAGTTGCATATTTAACAATTAATTAAAAAATATATAAGCTAAATATGTTTTCATTCATTTACTGTCAGTTTGTGAAGCTCTCTCTCAAGCTCGACACTGAACTCAAGAGTTCATATTTTTAAATAATCTACAGATCTGTGAAACCAAGACAAGTATACAAGAGCAGCAAACAATAATATTAGAGACTACTGATCAGAAGAGCATTATATTACTTTAAAAAAATCTAATATTAGATTGTTCATCCATTGAGAATTAATTCTTTAAAGAGGGGGGGTTGAATTCTAATCTTAATTTTGCCATTGAATCTTAAAAAACATGATTAGCATGTACATATTTTGCTTTCCCATATTAGTATTTTTTTATCAATTCCAATCTTGCTCACTTTAAGTGATAAATTAATGGTCTTGAGTCTGGTTGTTATGTTTGTCCTATAATAATGTTGGTCTAAGCCAAGGTTGGTAGAAGAGAAGGTTGCCTTGGTCCCTATACCAGCCAGCAAATAATGGCTTTCTCCTCTCACACCACCATCCCACCAACCACCTCAGCATGACGTTATGTGGTGACCATACGGCTGCTTAAACTCAAGACAGGGTTGCCACTGTTTCCTTACTACCAAATTCTCATTGTTTTCCAGTTTTTTCAAAAGGAATTCTCATTTCTACAGGCAGCTTAGATTTCAGAAAAGTCATAAAATTTCAATCTTCATCAAAATGACGGGTGTGAAGTCTCATAACTTATGTTACGTTTTTAGATAATGTCATAATTATTCTTATTAGAGGATTTTGGTGCATAATATTTAACATATCTACAATGAAAACTATCACAGCCTAACTTAACATAGCCTTTCATGTGTCAATAAAATAATAAATGTGTGTAAGTCGTAATATTGTTGCATGTAAAATAAACTGAATTTGTTTATTAAAATGTTGTTATGAAAAGGAATATAAAAGAATCATGATACAGATAGTATAATAGAGGATCAAAATGTGATGTCCATCAATGCAATAGGCCTAGTTTAATGTTGGATATTTTAGGATTCTGAAATTTCATGAAAAAGATGTGGATGACTGGAAGATTAGGTTTTGTAAGTTGGATAGCTTATAATAATTTTTTTAAATGTTAAGTTTTGTGAACCATTAAAATACTTTTGGTGCCATGTTGTGACAATTTAATTCAGTGGTGGTGGAACTGTGTGGAGTGTAGGGGGCATTGCCCTGCTCCTTCCCTTTATTCTCGATATATTTCAAGTCCTTTAATATGATCAAATGTGAAACTGAAAGAAGACCTTAAATCAAACTCAAAATTAGAGATCTATTCAATTTTCAAAAATGTGTCAAAGAAGACCAAGTTTCAAATAGCTTATAGAGGAATATATCAGGAAAATATCAAGTGAGGAGCATTCTAAATAGCTTCTAGGGCCATCTAGGGAAGCAGTGAGCACCCCTCCAAATAGCGTAGCGTCTAGATCAATGTAATTTTGAATAATTTTCGCAGAAAGACCATTCTAAATAATTTCTTAAAGCAGTAGGAATCATGTGGTGGTACTTGAGCCCCATGGTCTTAAAACATTTGCTTGTAAAGGGTTTAATTGTGTAGCACTGGTTGAATTCAACAGCTTCTATATACCCAACATCTGTATTATATGTAAACTCCATTAGTTCTCTATTGTCGGTAGTGTGTTCCCTAATGGTTTGCCATTCATGGTGTGTCCCACGTTTCCGTCTGTTGGTTCAAAGCTGTCGAAGATGTTTATTTGTTGTGCCTAAGAGTGTCCTTAGAAAGTGAGCTGCTTCTCCTACTACCCTCGGCATCTCAAAGCCTATATATGTTTACCCCCAACTCTTTTGTTTTCAAATGGCTCTTTCAATAAAGTTTACGCTATCTCATAATAAGTGTAACTTTCTAAAGATTGAGCAGATCACAAATCATCTCAACTCTGTAGGAAATCTTTCAAAGTGTGAAAATGTTTTTTTTTTACAAAATATTAATGTTTTCACTAAAACAATACAACTAAGCTTAAACTAAACTTTTGTGTGATTTTAAATACAGTTTTCAATGAGCCTACCTATCTATAGGACCCATGCTTAAATACCAACTATGTGAGATTATAAGAATTTTTTTAATGATAATGAATGTCTTCATAAAGTTTGTTTTGTTTTATTCGAAAACTTCAGAATCTTACATGTATAGGCATACATAAGTTAAGTTAACTTTGAGTGAACGTTAAGTTAAGTTGACCGTGATCCTGGAAAAACCGATCTCTACCCGCTACTTTCAGTTTCCACTAAAACTATCCTCATTTTCCTGACCTATAGCATAAAAACACTCCAGCCGTGTCTGAATAGTTTGTCCCCTATGCACTTGTGCACTTTACTGCACACTTTAATAAAACACATTTCTGGCACCCCTAAGTACATAGGGTGCATGATAGTTTTCGGACGGCAAAGTACAGCTAGAGCCATCTGGTGGCTAATTCTGAAACATGTGTTTCCATGGTAACAATAATGGATTTTGATAGTTTTGCCTATGGCGTCAATGGTCACATATTTTGAAGGCGCGAATTTATAAACTAACGGGAATTTTGAAATTTGTCACAAGAGCAGAGATAATCAAAATGGATCGAGAAAGGTGTGGGCTTGGACTAATCTTATGCATGAGATCCCACTTAAATAATTTAATAAGATTAAATGTAAATTGACTTCCTTTTTAGAATTGTAAATAACAGCCGTTTTGAATAATGCTTCTCATGTAAGTAGGCCTACCTATTATTAGAGGTAGTAGATGGTTATTTTTTATCTCTTAGAGGAATAGTGTGATATGTTCATAAAACTATAGTAATAAACTTGAGTATTATAAAAGATCTAGGCCTAATTTACACATTATATTACATTTAAATTACCATTTGAAATATGTGATTCATAAACAAAAGAGCTTACCCAAATTAAATATTTCGCTGGTCTAATCATGGTCGGATAAATTGAGCTATTTTTTGGGAAAGGGCCGCAGTGGCAAAGCCAAGGAGGGTCCGAACCCCCCCCCCCCCCCCCCC
>CABFOW010005723.1:0-11507 GCA_902141385.1 Timema californicum
TAGCGTAAGTGCGTATAACCCGAACGGGTAGTAAGACGCGGTGCTAATAATAATAATAATAATAATAATATAATAATAATAAACTTATAAAAACTAATTCTCACTGGTAGACTATTAAAATTGATAAGGAAGGTATAAGAGTCAAATGCTTCTTTCTTTTTTGTATTAGAACCAACAAGCAAGAGCTCAAATATTGTGAATTGCTTTCAACACATGTTCAAATTATATATCCATTTTGACATTGACTTTTAGTCAGCATACTTATCGATTTTTATAGCACAATTAAAACCAATAAACGATATGGTTCCTTTTCCCCTGATTAATTTTATACACCAATAATGGACAAAGCTAATTATATATCCCACATGCGAATAACGAGTACACAGAATACTTTTTTTTATGGAGTTTCCCTTTTTATCTGGGCAGTATTAAATATACTAATTTTAAATAATACATTTTTAGATTTTTGGTCTGTCTGTACATTTTTTGGTTGTAAGTTAACTAAAAAAATACTCATCGGATAGAGATGAGACTTCTTATTTTTTTACTCCTAATTTTTCAGAGAGCCTCGGTAAAGCTATATTCCATCACTCTAGCTCATCAGCAAGAAAAGTATTTTGGAAAAGACCGGCGTAAGCAGTGAACACACTTCGTGGCATTTATTGCGATTACATAATATGGCACGTGATATGAGCAGGGGTGTGGAGGAGGAGGCTATGTGGTCGAGTCCATATTTATTCATGAATCTTCGTTACCACATAAAACACTGTTCTTGAATAAGTTTCATTCTTTTATAGCATTTGAAGTTGTTGAAAGTGTTGATGTATTGTTTAATGTGAGCGAAGCCATGAGCAAATGCTAGTAAGTCTATAAAAGCTGCAAAATATTTATATTCCTCATAAGTCATAAGGAAAAAGTTACCTAATTATTGCTAAAATTATTGCCTACAATATATAATGCACTTTATTTTGATATATTTAAAAATCTAAGAAATATACACTGAATACCACCTTTCTCAGGTTTTTAGAATAATTTGAATGGTTAAATTAGGTTAATTAAAATAAATTGTTAGGTGTTATTACCGACAACAGATTTAGGTTTTCAAAGGCCAGTAACAACAGTATCCAACCAGGTTTGTTTAAAGGTAAAGGTTTAAGTATTCTTAAACATTAAAAATAACCCGCTTCGGTCACTACTCTTGAGATTGACTGGGTTCCAATAATGGGTAGTTCAGTATTCGATCCCAGCTGGATGCACTGAAGGCTATTTTCGCCAAATGGTTTTCTATTCTCCTCCAAGCAAATGCTGGTGTACTTAATAGCAATTCAACATTTCCTATTCCCTATTATTAGAGTAATAAGTACATAGGTTTATAACCCAAATGGGTAGTAAAACGAGGTGCTAAAACTAAAATAAAAATTCAAAATAGACTAGCCTTCCAAGGAAAGGGACATAAAGCTTCGATCCAAGTTTGGTTTACTGAAAGTGTTTTTTCCTTAATGGTTTCCCATTCTCCCTCTACGCTAATTTGAGTATACCTCTTCTAAATTCTACCATCCTAGGCCCTGACACATCAATATTTTATGAGTAATCGTTAATAAAACTGTCAAAAGATTTTAAAAGCTCAAATTTTATGATCTAATGTACTCGTGGATTCTTCTCGTTATTCAAAGCTCATAGTTCCTGTGAATGTTGTCTACCTATCTTTTAAAGGAGGGGTATCAAACTCATGTGCTCATAAGGGCTATATTGAAAATTTAAAATACTGAGGTAACAGAAAATGAAATACGGTCATCATTCATAAAAACTCGATTTTAATATTTCCTTCTATTTCAAGAAAAAACATAATATTATTTATGAAAATTTTCTATTTTTACCCAGAAATTTAGAACTTTTTTTTTCAGCAATGGTTCGTGTTAGGTCTTACAACTTGTGATGAAGTCACTTTATTATTTGATAACAAATGCGTGTCTCTCCTGTGTTAGTTCATTTTCATAAGATACAAAACAACTGTTCCCACAATAATTACATACTGCCAAACATTGCACATGTTTGGTATGCTGATTTAATATTTTGTTTTTGTTTTTTAAGAAGTCTCTTGTGAATAAAAAGTAAATATTTGGCGCACAAACCCTATCCGTGATTTTCAACCAAATAATGAGCAGTTCCCTTATTTCATAATCTCAAATGTTAATAATATACAATGTTTATAGTAAGATGAATTGGATTTCTTTTTGTGTTGTTTCATCAAAAGGTCTGCAGGTCATACGGAATCATTGATTGGGCAGCAACTTTGAGATGCCAGGTCTAAAGCATCTCTTTGAAGCGTAGAAGAAAAATGTACTCTCCGTTTAGTTTACCTCTTAGGCCGTGGAATAAGTTGATGCTCTTGTAACTATTATTCCTTCAAAGACAAAGAAAATAAGGGGGAAAAACAACATAAAGCCAGAATATTCTGTAAGATTGCAACACCTTCCAATCCAGGAATTATCAGGAATCGTGACTAATCAACTTCCCAAGAGCTTAAACATTACGAAAATACATGTTCTACCTATGATGGAAATTACAAATATGAGAAGCATGGAGTAATGGGGATTCAATGCCTTCAATGCAAGTGTTGGTTTCACGTAAAGTATCAAGGATTAAAATGTTACTAGATGCTTTTTGCATGGAGGATGACTTGGAATAGATATTCTGACTGGTTTTTTTTAACATGGCATGGTGATCATATTTAAATTTTTACATTTTACTAAATTTGGGTTGCTAGTATAAAAGTTGGTTTGAAATAGGAAAAGTGTTAACTGGCTTGTTAGTCTTTATAATTAATTATAGTTTCACAGTTTTTCTATAAAATGATATGCTCTAACTTATTTTCGTTCATTTATAACAAAATTTAAATTTTCTAAATAAATATGGCTTATAATTTTTTTTATTTTTCTGTTATATATGTAGGCCTAATTAATATATTAGGAGATTTTGAAAATATATATAAATTTTGTGAAGTTGAACGGGTAAAATCGACAAATTAGAGACAAAAGGAAATGGTTTTTTATGTTACTATTTAAGATATATTTATGTTGTGAAATATTATTTAAAGATATTTTATTTAAATTATTGTGTAATTTAATAACATTTTACTAAATTTGTACAATTTATTTATTTTGATTTCATGTTAATATTTAAGGCGATGTTTAGAAGTGTGGCATTATCTGTCTTCGTAAGAATGGAATTATTATCAAACGAATTCAGATTCCATGCGGCTATATGTGGCTTTTATTGACAAATATAAGTGCTGTAACAAAGAATATCCAAATCTCTTTTAGTCATTTCTAGGAAGTGAATTCTTAAGCACCAAAATTTTTTATAATATGTAAGCTAATAGCCATTAAAATAAGTTAACTAGAGACTAAAATAGACACTTAAGGGAAAAAAATGTCTACACACGATAGATTGTATAATTAATTGTACTATAATCAATAGTACGATAGTCTACGTTAAATTCACATTGCTGTTAATCAATAGATAGATTCAGTAGATCTCAATAAATCAATATATTTTAAGCTGCGAAATTCGTTATATTATCAGATTGACTTATTTTTATTCTTTGAAAACTTTGTTTTAATTTACATAATGTAAAGGGACAAAATTTCAAATTGTCCACTGTCGAATAAATCAAAATTATCTCTTGCAATTACATACTGTTTCTTCCCGAGATGTTTACCACTACTATTATTTTCATCAACCCGGAATTTCATTGCAACACTCGTTCCAGTTTGGTTTTGATTCCTAAACAAAAATATCCGATTGCACACTTCCCTTCTTCCAAGATTTAACGCATAATATTCAATGATTTTCTTAAATGGAGGTCCCTGGCTTTTAGTGATGTGATAAACCCAGACAGGTTGCCAAAATGGCACTTAATATAGGCCAGATCAGTCACAACAGTGCTATAAAATCTAGCAGTCCTTGCCTCCCTAGTTAAAGAAGACTCCCCTTGATAAAATGTCAAGACTACCTTAAAATAAGAATAATTATTTATATATTGAATAAACTAGGCCTATATAAATTAAAATAGAATCATGCAATATACTTTTTAGTCAGTAAGTAAATTCACATTAATTTTTTTAAATTCGTTTTTAATGGTTACAGATAAAAAAATATAATATTTAGTATGGAAACTATATGAATAAGAATATATTAATGTTTTTAAAAACTATAACATAGTACAAATAGATATCAATAGACTACAGCTTCTAAAATGATAGTGGGAAGTATATATCTCAATAACCATAGAAAAGATAAACATATGCTAACCAGATAACTAAAGTACCAACCATATATGAATAGTCAATGCGTTATACCTTCCATTGTCTTTGTTTTGTCAACCAAAATGTTACTAATATTATATGGAATATTAATTGTTTTTCAAATATTGTAAACAAATTTTGAACCATATTATTATATTTATTCATTTAATTAATAAAACTTGTCTCATTGAAGATCGCTTGGCTGTCATGAAATGGGTATCACCATACATCCATTTATCAAATAAAGCGTTTTTGTTGGGTTTTTTCTTGGGCGTTTTAACGACCGTTAACATATTATGATGTATTACCAAATGTTCAGCAAGAGGAACTGCCAAGAAACAATTTGACTCTAAAAGACACAACCACTTATAAAGGAATGCTGTGTCAATATGGAGGTAGCTATGGGAAATTCAAAGAAAGGCACCACGCAATCCTACGTCTTGTTCAGCATTAACCAGTACTTGGGGAGTCACACTCATTGGAATCTATTTACCAAGAGCCAATTTTCTGCTTTTCTCCAAACAAGTATACTGCAACTACCCTTTCTAATAAACTGGACGTTCTCTTTCAGCACAAAATGAACACCATAGGAGAAAAACAGAGGAGACAAAGCCGAAATAGGCGCGGTAGTGCGCGTATTCATAAAACAAGCGAAAATTAACAAAATATACAATATTCTGTCAAATTAATTATTATACTCGTTATAACATGTAATTAATATATATCTCAACTGCCCATATTTTACAACCAAGGAGAATTAAATCTCTTCCCTAGTCATTACATTACCATACCTTCAAATTGTTTTGACTGAACTTTCCACCTGTCGGCAATACACGGTGATAGATGCTTTGGCACGTAGGCAACGACTCTAAGGGCTCAAGATCATTTGGCCTTCCCCTCAAAAAGTACAAAAATACAGACTATGCTTAGGAGTAAAGAAACGAATAAATAAATAAGACCGTTTCTACAAAGCTGATCCAAATTTATTGATGATACAAATAGCCAATCGTTTTTAACTAGCTCACCAAAGAGAGGTAGAATATATCACCAGTAGGAGCACTAGTAATAATTTATGCTGCACACAGTAACTTACGGGCTCAATCTAAAAATATCTAGCATTTTCGTGACTAGCTTGTGGCTATTTAAATACCAATACAGGAGTATTATGCTAGCGTTAGTTCAGTTCAGTTGAATACCAACATGCAAAGCCTTATCTGTCCATACCATATCGATATTCTCGTTAACTTCTTTTTGAGTAACCTAATGTATATTATTATGATTTATTTCTAAGAATAAGACAGTGATTGATGTATTCAAAAATAATGGATTCATAAAAAATAGTTATTGTAACTTGGAAGACCAAAATTGATACTTTTATAGTTAAAAAAATAAATAAAATAAGAAAAGGGTCATCAGTGAGTCTGAAAGCCACTTTACGGGTACAGGCTGAAACTCCTGCAAGGAAGTCAACAGCAGAAGTTGGTATATACCATTCATGGTAGGAATTACTCTTGGAAAGGTCTTTTTTCCTACCAATATCTTACTAATAGATTTCTGGTAGGGAAAAAGGCCATTCAGAAAACAATTCCTACCATGAACAGACTTTAGGTCTCCTTTTACACTACAAACTACGAAAGTACAAGGACATAGCGGCCTTAAAAAACATTTCCAGCCTCACTGGAAATAAACTTACCCATGGCTGGAATATGAAAAAATTGAATGATGTAGCTTTTTGTACGATTTGCAAACCACTATTTCATTAAACATCAAAATTAGAATTGACTCTTATTGAATTAAGATTCCAAAATTGTAAAAAAAAAATCTCTTGCAAAATTCCAATATATGAAAGATTGGAATGATACCGAGAATCTGTCTTAAATTTGGAGTCCATGAAGGCTGGTGTGAATGTTTTGTGCCAACTTTCCAATGCTGGAAAAATAGAGATGTAAGAAAACAGGATATATTTGATAAAGATACTGTAATCCCTCATGTTTTTCACTGATGAGTACTTTGTTAAATACTTTTAGTTGAATTTAAAAATAGATGTTTAAAATTCTAAATTAAATTTATTTACTTTGTCAATAAGTAGTAATACGTATGTATATATAAATTATATACATGTAAACCATATTAATATAAAAAATCATATTTCTGTTTATAGATCACATTAAAATTTATATAAATAAAATTTACATATTGCTAATTAATAAATATTTATTTCTATGTATGTATAATACATCTAATAGTCAAACAAGTGCTATCTAGGAGATAAGTTCATCTATATTGTGTAGAAACATACGCCGTGCAATACGAAGTATCTACCATTTAATATTACCGAAGAAAATACGCCTTCAGAATGGTATTGCAACCATAAATTGTCTGAAGCTTGTAAACGAGTATGGACTACTCATGACCAGCCGATTGTCGCAGCTTTATTGCAAATCAAATTGTGGCCTAGAAGTAACCGAGTTAATGTCCTTTTTCATCGGTCTATAAATTTTGATAGTGTAAAAAAGAAGGCCCCTTCCACTCATATAGTGTTAGTACATCGTATTCGGTGAATTCTTCTATTTCCTTTTTTCTTACGTCTTTTCCACACTCGTAACCTTTTGAACTTCTTTTTATTTTATCCCCATCTCCCAAGTCAGCAGTTGGTGCCTGCACTTAATGCCCTTTGGGATTTCCAGTATTGGAAAGGTTGTAACGGGTGTCTTTATCCTCCCTACCTTTCCTACCAAGTTACATAAAAATAAACTTATGGGGAATGTAAGAAAGAAAATGTCATTTAACGGGAAACATTTCTACAAGATGATACAAAACTTAAAATAATTGGATTTGATTTCATAAAATAATAATACATTTTTAGTGATTTGAATAAAACGTTTCTACTAAGAAAGTTAGATAAAATAAATTTTGTTATAACATACTTAAAAAAATAATACTTTATAATTCTTGTTCGTCCATCTATTGTTTGTTTCCAGCAAACTAAGAAATTACTCCTCGAATCAAGGCGGGATTTATCTTTCTGTACGTCATTTTTCTGGGATTAGGATAAGCTATATTATACCTTCAAGCTATCTCATAAGTAAGCTAGGTAATGTAAGAAACCCCGTTTGTTGGATCTGTACCTTTTCAGTTATTTTATGGTGTATATAGAAGAAACGAAATCAAATAAACCCTGTTTACAGGAATATCTATCTATATATATATATATATATATATATATATATATATATATATANATATATATATATTTAGAAGAAACGAAACTAAAAAACCCATAAAATAACTGAAAAGGTACGGATCCAACAAACGGGGTTTCTTACATTACCTAGCTTACTGATGAGAGAGCTTGAAGGTATAATATAGCTTATCTTAATCACAGAAATATATAAATATATATATATCTTTGTCAAATAAATAAAGAAGATATTTCATTTCTGTATATTCGAGAAAAATACGCACAAAAAATGATGAGCCAGTTTAGACTGAATTTTCACTCTTCAGCTCCTTATACTCTGAGCACGGATATATTTATGCCATTTAAATAAAAAAAATGTGTTTCAAATATTATGTCATAAACAACTCTATAAATGGTATATTCTCCTATTAAATATAGAATTCATTACATTTATATTTAACTTGATAGATAAATCAACTTCAAACCTGAAATGTAGCTACAGATTACATTCAATCTTAAATAAAAAATTAAATTATAATTGTGTTAGGTTGGTAGCTTCGTTTTCCCATTACTAGGTAGATAGTGTTTCTTTTACAAATAAAAAAAATCATACAATCAACATGACCACTATTATTATATTTTAGTAATTTGTTTCGTGTAATTCACATTAGTATCCAAGAAGTGTTTGTACTTGGCAAATATTAATCACACATTCACTTTATCCTAGTTTGATACATTTAAGGATAGGTTTATAACCATGTATCGATAGCTCTTAGCTAAAAGTAAACAATGCATACCGTTAAGTGCACATTTCATAACTTAAATACAGCGATTTATTATTAAATATAATGATTAAAGTCTATTAATAAATATTCCATAAAGTATAGTGCAAAATTCATGATTAACATCGAATAATATATAATTATTAAATGTGATAATCACATTTTTATTAGAATCAATGGTTTTTTATCAATATAAACTGGCTCTTTGCTCTACTATATGTAAGGTGTTTAAAAAATAGCTTTACCTAAGGTAAAGGTTGCCCTTTTCCTTCCGTTTACTTTTTTGCACTAAATTTGATTTTTACCTTTTAGTCCTTTGTAGCATCTTTTCACTTTTGGAACATTTTGGCATTTTAACACTTTTTGCCTTTTTGGCACTTTTACCCGTTTTTCCTTTTTTGCCTTATTTTCTTACCCTTTTGGCATGCTTTCCTTTTTTATATTCTGGCCCTTTTGATCCTTTTTGCCCTTTTGGTACTAATACCCTTTTATTGCTTTACCCCTCTTGTCCTATCTAACTTTTTAGCAATTTTATCAATTTTTGACCTTTTTGTCTTTTTTACTCTGTTTGAGCCTTTGCCCTTCTTTCCTTATAGCCTCTTTTTTGTATATCTTTAATTTTTATATCCTATTTAATATTAAATTATTGACTTTTTAGCTTTTTTGCAATTTTGGCACTTTGTTTATATCCCTTTTACTGCTTTTACCGGTTTTGCTCTATCTACCTTTTTAAGAATTTTTGTATCCTTGGAGTTTTCCCTTAAAACCCTTTTAATTCTTTTTTATACTTTAACCCTTTTTATGTACCATTTTCATCATTTGTGGTTGGATTAACTTTTTACCCTTTTTGCACTTATTACACCTATTTCAATAAAGTTTTTCAGTTTTTCATTGATTAAATCAAAATCCAAATTGTTCAGTATATCGAAGCATCAACTTAACCAAGTGATCCTGAATAATTGTAATTTATTCTCGGCCTGAATCAGTTTAAGCTAATTCACAAGTGGTACTTGTGACAGGAGTCAGGCTAAGCTCTTTGGTAGCCTTGAAAGATTGCGAAAATCCATTTTCCACAACAATGGTCTGAAACCAGTCCTGAAAGTGCAAGGTTGTTAGAAAGTGTACTAAAATACCCATATTAAAAAAAAAGCCAATTGAATAACTTGTCACGCAAATATATACTTTGATTCTCATTTTAAACCAAATCATGTGTGCCATTTGAAAATATTGCAGGCTTATTTGTAATTTCAAACAATCCCGATATCCTTTTTAAACATAGTCGTTGTATCACATTTTTGAAATATTTCAAATTAAAAAAAATATTAATCTCTAACTCATCCTTACTTTGGGGGCTAAAGATAAAATCAAAAATTGAATACAATCTATCAAACCATCTCAGTTCTATCCCTTAGCGTGGACAGATAGAATGGTAAAATCCACATTTTTTGGTTTGGAATAACATAAAACTTAGATTCAGCATTATCTCAAGGCCGAAAATATTCATGATCATTTGTTAACAATAATGTTTTTATTTTTAATAAAGTCTAAAGCCACTGCGTTCTACTCATTTCAGGATTAGGGAAGAGTAAGGGAAGAATTATTCTGTAAACTTTCCCGCATTTGCGCAGAAGAAGAGTGTGAAACCAATTAGGAAAAAACACCTTCATACACCCAACTAATATTCGAGCACCAACCTCCTCAGCACCAGAAAATAAGACTAAATGAGCTTGAAACGTGTCCACAGATGCTTATTTACATGAAGTGGGTTGCATCTCTCTTCAAAAGACAAATAGAAAACGATTCGCGTGCACTAAAATAGGACTATAATTTGGATGGATATCGAGTTAAAATCGAGATCCCTTTTAATAAAGTAACATAGACGAATAAAGAACATCGTCTGAAAACATCGAGGTTATAAAATCATAAACATCGGTAATATTTTTCAGACCAATTGAAACTGTAACTGAAGCGTATTTGTAATAAATCAATTTGAAACTAATATATCAATTCAAAAAATCATACAAAAAAACTAATAATAACGAATTACTATTTTTAAAACAAACACATAAACATATCGCTGTCTCGGACATCGCTACATAACATTGATGGTTGAAAATCATATATGAGGAAAACATCTGTCCTTCAACATTTATCTTCAATGTAGGCTTATATCCCTGCTCGACTGTACTATAAGCATGTCTTGTTTCCCGTGTCAGGTTGATCCCACCAGTTGATCTCACTCTAACTGAGCCAACTATTTAGGTAAAAGCCTACACTAGGTAATGTAGTAATAAAACTATTGATCGAATTTACAATTTTTATGAGTAGTTATTTTCAGCATTGCATCTACTAGCCGTACGGGTTATTGATCTCTGTAGGCCTACTAAACTACTCCAATGTGTGAAAGGGAGAGTGGAAAATCACTTAGGATAAACCACGCTCAGTACACCTGACCGGAATTGAGGCCCGATCTCACTGCTTTGTCAGTTAAATATATGGCGAGAGTGACTCCCTATGCCATGCGGCCAATGAAGTGGGTATTAATAACTAAAAGTATTTTCATATATAAGCAATTCTTGTAAAATGTGTTCGATAATTAAAACTTTAAAGTAAAGAATATCTAATTAGAGTAAATTTTTGTTAAATATTTTAGGTATCTACAAATAAGAATAAATGCAACATTTAAATTATTATCATCCAGAGTTATAATAATATTGAATCAATCGCCCCGCTTTGGACGTCGATTGAATCACTACGGATTAATTCCTTGATATAATAATGCTGTGATGATGTTTAGGTTGTCTATAGCTCCGTGATCGAGCACCTGTAATCACTGTACGGAAAAGATACCATTTAAACAGCTGTCTATAGCTCCGTGGTCAAGCACTAATTAGAATGGTATAATTAGTAAATGTAAAGAAAGAGAACTGTTGATGGCTGTTTATTCACACACGGTTTATTTAAATGACAAATGATAATCACTTATACAAACTCCAATTAAATGCTTTATATTAATGCACACTTGTAATATTAATGTAAGTTATTTTATACTGTGTTGGACTGTGACTGCCAGTGTGTGGCTTGTGCGACTTGTGCGTGGGCGTTTGGATCTCGGATGTAGATGTTTGGATCCTCGATGCCTGGCTGATACGCACAAACGGTTTATATATGACATACCCCTTGCATCTTTCTCCCCTCGCCAACAGTGTAAAATCTAACTAATAGAAAGAGTCCTGG
>CABFOW010005723.1:16392-39332 GCA_902141385.1 Timema californicum
CTGCTCTATTTTCATTTCTATTGCTTTTAGATATTCTGGACACTTTGAATAATTAGCAGTGTGGTTTCCTCTACAGTTCACACATTTAGCTGGGGTTGTGTTGTCCTTCTTTGTGCATTCTGAGGTCAAGTGCGGGGCCATGCATTTTACGCATTTTGGATTGTTAGAACAATTGTTCTTTGAATGCCCAAACTTCTGGCACCTATGGCATTGTAGTATATAGTTAGGTGATTGGATGTAATGTTCTATTTTTACCCTCGTGTGATTTATGAAGTTTTCTTGGAATATTTTTATGTTTTCATCTGATCTTGTCATGGTACAGATTAATATTGGTAATAGTTTAACATTGTCCTGTGAGCCTAGTTCTGTTTGGGTGCGTGATTGAAATTGCTTGACATCAGACGGAGTGTATCCTATTTCCCGGAGCTCTTCCTTGATATCGTCAGTAGTCATGTTTGGCGGGAGCCCTTTAATAACTACCTTCAAGGGTCTGTCCCTTGGGAGGGTGAATGTATGGTACTCCTGGCCTGTCAGTTGGAGGTATGTTTGCATTGATTTGAAGTCTTCAAGGGTTGCTACTTGTAGTTTGAGTCCCTCCTTGATGTAGAATATTTTATATGTCCCCTTCAGTTTCTCCTTCATCGCCTTGGTTATTTTAGAGTAATTAGTGGTGCCCCTTACTACAATGGGTGGAATTCTTTGTCTTGGTTGTTTGTCTTGTGTACTGTTCTCCCTAGCGGGTTCCTTTGCTCCTTCAGCGGTCTCCATTGATTCCTCCTGGTCAGATATTGCGTCAAATTGATTCGTGATTTTGACAGTTTTCGAGGGTTTTTCCTCCTTCTGTCTAAATAAAAGTTTTCTTTTCAGAATAGTAGCTTCTAGGAAGCCGCCTTCGTCAGAGTCTTCGTCAATATTCTCAACGTTTATGTCTTCTTCCAGGTGTCTTGAGATGTCCAGTGTATGTTGTCTTTTTAGTTTCATACGTCCTTGTTCAGCAGTCATGTCCATGTTTATCTTGTGTTGTTGGCCCTATAAACGGCCGACAACGGTTTGGTCAATTTTACTTCTAAATGTGTGTTAGCTTTGTCCCTTTTCAACTTAACTGTTGTGGTATGCCCCCTTGTTGATAAACTCACCCCTCAGTCGAAGCTAGCTGAGAGTTGAGGCTTATATTCCAGGTGAAGTCAACCTTCCAACCTGTTTTCTCCACAGAGACCTTGAAAAGAAGTGAAGTCAACCTTCCAACCTCTCATCTCGATCTCTTATCTAATGAATGGATGCTCAAGGAGTGCGTTTTTATAGATAATCCAATAGGTCAATGTGAAAGAAGTAGCTTTCTTTGGTTTGGTTATGTTGAGAAAATGAATGTTGATAGTGTCGAAGTGAATATAACATTAGCTTGTACTGATAATATCACAATGTTACTACCCACCCCAAATAAGCCCATACATATAGACATCCCGCAATATAAATACTAGCAAGAGTTGCTAGTATAATACCACCCCAAATAAACTTATACTCATAGACATCCAGCATTATTAAATATCACAATCTTACTATGTCTAACATAAGTGCTCTACTCACTTGTTGTATCTGCTGGAATAGCGTGACTTCCATAACCAGCCTGTTCACACCAATGCTAGAATGAAGAGAAGTTCTAAGCAAGCTATTAATTATGTAGCGAAAATATTTTCCAATAGAGGGATCCAGAAATGCTCTGATTGGCCCTACTGAGTTACAGGAGGACCACTCATATTCTTGATCTGGTCTACGTGACCGAATGAACGTAGCTAGAGTCTGCAGCAAATCACCATGTGTCTGGTGTTCGTGTCTTGGGAACAAGTCAAATGGATCCACAACACACCAAGAAACTGGCGGGCGTGACTGAAGTGACGTAGCATATCCACCAGCTGCTAGGCGTGTGACGTTATACTACTAATAATCTATTTCCTAATAAGGAAATCTCCCACCTACCAATATATCAACTAGACATATATATAGCTAGCGTTCAGCTAGCATACAATACTATTATATCCGACATTTACACAAGAAGTCATCTCCAGGACTAGAACAATATTTAGCCAGAATTACTATATATATAAATATAATTGTTATATAAACTTTATAGTTCAACTATGAGTTTGATTATCTTTAACACTTAGGTTTATTATGTAGTTGAAATCAATCGTGTAGTGTAATTTTATGCTAAAGGTTTTATTTTTGAAAGTAAATTCTGTTATGGAAAACTTAATGTTTTTATTGCCGCTTGGGTACTAGTATATTTGTAATTACTTGAAATATTCGGGTACCCACATTTTTATATTCCTTTTTTGGCTTGACATATTTAGTTTAAACATCAAGTTTTTATTGCTCGTGTGGTTACCAGTAATTGTTTAAATTATTTAATTTGATAATGTTTCTTTTATAGCTTATTTTTGCAGACGTATCTTCTTCGGGGTAAATATTAAAATAACTTCTTTTTGTTGGTTAATAAGGTTTTGACTTTAAAATTCCCCAATTCATGTAGTGAGAAATTACAAGTATTACAACGTAACAATGCTTTGTTTTCTATTTTAATATTAAATATTAAAATGTAGGAATTTTGTCGAATTCTTCAAAAGTGTGGAGGTTAATAAATAGTTCCGTGAAAGTTTGAGTTTTAATCGGGAAGTCAAACCTTTGTGCTAATAATAAATATATGATTCGCTATTTAAAGTTATATTTGTTCCTAAAATTTAAATTGGTTTTGTCTGTGTTCACATTAATGAATCAGACGCATTGTAAACCATTTAAAAGAGGCTCTTTAAGATCTTTGTAATCATCGTAAGGCTTAATGATTTAAACAAAAAAAAAGGTCCAATTCAAAATTTAAATTTTATCCTAAGATTTAATTTTGTTTTGTCTGTATTCACAGGGTTGAATCAGATGCAAGGTAATTTATTTAAAAGATGCTCTTTAAGCTCTTTGTAATCATCGTAATATTTACTAATTTAAATTTCAAATAAATATCTGATTTGATATTTAAATTTAAATCTTGATACTAATTTTTTTGGTCTGAATTCACTGTGATAATCAGATGCTTTGTAAATCATTTAAGAAAGGTTCTTTAAATAATTTTTTATAATATTAACGATTTTGTTAATATTTTTGATCTCTTCCAGACTAGTTCAAATAAAATAATAATATACCTTGGGAGATTGAAATATACTCTCAAACGTAATGCGCATGATTTATTTGTTTTCCAACACACCTCAGTTTGACTTTTGGGACCATGTAATTTATTGTTTTACCTCTGTTTATTACATTGAATAAATAATTCAAATATTTAACTTGCAAAATTTATTACTTTTTACTGTAATCTTTTCCTTAAGTTCCGACAACCCTCTTTTATGCTAATATTGGCCTCTAGTTTTTAGCCTATGTTGGAATCGGTACATAGTGGTGGAAGAATGAGGATAAAAAGGAAGAATAAGACATGTAGGACGTGGTTAAAAGTTGTAGACTATTGTTTAAAAAAAGAACCTTCAATAATTTTTAAATAAAAGAGCATGTATGACTCCGTGTATGGATCTTGTTGAAACGAGGGGTGTTTGTAAGGATAGGGAAGTGTGTAGTACGTTAATGAAGATGGATTACCTACAGATTTGATGGTTTTACTAGCGATATTCGCAGATTCTTGCCTCCTAGTAAGAGAAGCACGTGATTAGCTATGTAAATATAAATTGCCATACTAATGAATCTATTCTTATTCTATTAGGAGTTTATATAATCAATTTTTATGAATATTTTGTATTCAAATACATCAATTAATATTGCGTTTTGAACCGTTTTCCAGGAAGTACAGTAGGTCCCAGCAGGTAATACTGTTGCAAAATGTGGTCAAATGTGTTATATTTCTTCGTATATATTTTCGTGTTCTTATTGCTGTAGTTTATTGTCATCTGAAGATTGAGACGATGTATTTAATGATGAGATGATAATAACAAGGGATAACAAATGGAGGAGGTATTGGCGAACCAAATTCAAATATTTAAATTCATGATGGTGATGTCAATGTAACGACTACGGTTACTACCAAGTCATTTTTTCCACCTTTAGTCACGATTCCCTATTTAAATAATAGTAGGCTCTTGTCATCTACACATGATATTTCCATTTTGAGAACTCCCATAAGAAAAGCATCAAACGCAAACATAATATATAATAATTAGTATGGAACTTCACGTGGACTTTTTTCGATCTACGGTTTATAAATGCAGATATTTACTCAAAGTTTGTAATATAATATACACTAGCGAACCCGAGAATAAATTGAGCTATACAGACGTAAAACTTTTTTGGCTCACGATTTTATATTTTATAATTATATTTTTAAAGAATTAATGTCTTCATATGTATATTTGTACCAATAAAATTATCGATATTGGGTCCCCAATGGTCAACTCTTCGTATTAATATTTTGACTCCCGGTTAAAATTTTTAACATTTTATGAGGGAATGCACATCTTATGGTTATCGCATTGCTATTAAATATATATTTTATTAATTTTGACCAATAAATTGGTAATTATTGTCTATTGAGTCTAAAATGAGAGAGAGATAATATTGATGTACCAGGGTGGATCCAGGAAGAGAGCGTATGGGGCGCACGCTCCCTTCAAGAAATTAAACCAATTAAATTAATGTTAAAGTCACTACTCGTTTTATTGTTATGTATTACTATCTCAATAACGAGATTTAATTTTTTTAGATTGTTATTGGTAATATTAATAAACGATTACTATACGGTAATTATTATAAATATTTAAGACAATCACATTGAGTGCTAAAATAGTAAAAATAGGCATTAATGAAACTAACCAAATGTAAGTTAAGCGCCTCTTACATTGTTGCACAAACATTGTTTAGGCTTTAAATTTATTTTATTATTTTTATTATAACTATTTAAATGATAAATAATAACTAGATATATTTAAATAATTTATTCATAAACAACGTGCTTTAAACATAATCTTTGAATAATACCGCACACAACGTGTTAGTATGTATTAGTGGTAAAATTTCGATTTAGGATGAGGAATAACTATCTATACTATAGAGGGGAGTTAAAGTTTGTTTGTTCGAAATCTGAATAAATCCTTCTAATTTGTCTAATTGGTTGAATAGCTATAAAACTATTTATATAATAATTGTTATAATGTTTAAACTTATTTCCCTCTTAATAATCACTATTTTTTGATGTTCATACTATTTGCATTTGATAAATTTCAATAGTAATCACAAATTTCGAGACATACCCTTCATTAGGGGAAAATTTTCAAGTTTATCGTTACACTGAAAAATAACTTAAAGATTCATTCTCAAATTTTGAAGTATTTTTATGTCCAATTTCATTGAGGGAACTCCCCTTCCCTTAACCGATACCAATGGGAGCCCCCGTATCCCTCCCCCATCCCTCAAGAAAATCCTGAATTCACCCCTGTGTGTACAAATATTTACCCTAAGAGGTTTAAAGAAAAACAAATTCAACTTATTTAAAGACTTACTTATTTGATTAGTCTATGGCATTAGAGAATTATTGCGTTTAAAATTAAGTGGTAGCTCTTCACATAAAAAAAAACCAAACCAAAAGTGTTAATACTATATTTGAGAGTATCACAAAATATATTTGTTTGACAAAAATATATTTCAAGTAAAAGTTTTGTGTTTTTAATAGTTCTAATATTTTACAATAATAAGGTATTTAGTATCTCAAATAATTGAAGAGATATAGAAATTTTTGAGTTGTAAAGTACCCTAAAAGTAGTTTTCATGGGAAAATGAAAATAGCCATTTTGTTTATAATTTTAATCAAAGTCTAGATACGAATTTTAATAAAATCGTTATAGTTGATTTTGAAAAATATATTTTTTCTTTTCCATTCTTTAGTGAAATGCTCTTAATTTTAGGGTTAGACAGACACACAGACAGACGGCGTTGCAAAAACTACTTTTTAGGGTTAGGGGTGGGGGTAATGAAACGTCTATATCCATAAACATCCAAATAAGATTTTTTGACGGTTGTAATACTTTACCTCAAAAAGTTGAAAAAATTAATAAAATATATATACTTTCGGGTAGCTCGAAAACTATTGGTTTTATAAAAATACATTTCATCTAAAAGATGTATATTATAAAAAAATTTACATGTACTGTACGTTATGGTAAGTAATTACATATCTCAAAGACTTACGGAGACAAAAATTAAAAATTATAATTTACGCATCAGACTGGAACCCTTGAAGTAATTTTGACGAAAAATTTAGAGTAGCCATTTGGTTTGTAATATTTATCAAAGCTTAGAAATGAAATTTAATCTAAATCGTCAAAGCCGATTTTGTAAAATTCGATTTTTTCTCTTTCCACCCTTAAGAAACTACCCTTAATTTTAGGATTGGATATCCAATTCAAAATATTCCTCGGGGTGAACCCATGAACATCCTGGATACTAAATCTTAGCCCAATAAGTAAACAGTTTAGGCTCTAGCCCAAAGTACAGACTGACAGACAGTTGGACAGACAGACAGCATTGCGAAAACCACTTTTCCGGGTTCGGAGGATTATAAAACGTTGACATTAATACAAATCCTCAGTTCAATCTTTTTTTTTACGATTACAATACTTGCTACCCCTGTAAGGTAACGAGATAGTAAAAATATTGATATTGTGGTCAAGGGTCAACAATTCATATTAAAACGTCGACTTCCGGTTTAAAATTTTGGACATTTTAATAGGGGTTGCACAGCTTATGGTTATTGCATTGCTTTTAAATACCTCGTTTATAAATTTTGACCAATAAAATAGGTAAATATTGACTAGTGAACATGAAATGTTAGAGATTGATCATTGCTCTACAAACAATTCCCCTAAGATGTTGAAAGAAAGAGAACATACACTTTTTGAAAGACCTACTTATTTCTTACTCTACGGCATTAAAGAATTATGGCATTTTAATTTAAGTAATATCTCTTTACTACTAAAGCTCACAAAATTGTATTAATATATTTGCCAATATCTCAGAAACTATTGGTTTTGCACAAAAATATGTCATTTAAAAGTTTTTTATTTTTAATAGTACTACAATTTTGTAAAGATAATTTATTTAGTATTTCAAATAATTGCGGAAATACGGAAATGGACGCTTTTGTAAAGTAACCTGAAAGTCATTTTCATGGGAAAATGACAATAGCCTATTTATTTATAATTTTAATCAGCGCCTGGATACGAATTTTAATCAAAATATTTAGAGCCGATTTTGAAAGAATCTACTTTATTCTCATTTCACTCTTTATAAAACTAATCTTAATTTTAAGGTTAAACCAACACACAGGCAGACGTCATAGTAAAATCCACCTGTCAGGGTGTTTTGGGTCACGAGTCGTTGACATCCATCAATCCTTCGGACTAGTTTTTTTTTGCGGTCGCAATATTTTACCTTTAGAGTTAGAAAAATTATATATATATATATATATATATATATATGCGTATTGCTTGATAGGTAATGGTTTTATAAAAATATGTTTAAAATAAACATTTGTATTATAAATAATTCTACATATTTGCTATGTTAAGTAATTTCATATCTTAAATTGTATTGGAGATATGATAAAAAAAAAAAGTGAATTTACGCATCTGACTGGAACACTTAAAGCCATTTTGCTAAAATATTGAGATTAGCCAATTTGTTTGGAATATTAATAAATGTTTTGAAATAAAATTTAATCAAAATCAATTGAGCTGATTTTAAGAAAATCGATTCTTTTCTCTTTTTGCGTTCGATAAACTACCCTTAATTTAAGCATAGGAGGTCCAATTCCGAAAAAAACCTCAGGGCAAACCTATGAAAACCCAAGCAAACAAGTTTTATCCCGATCAGTTAAATAGTTTAGTCTCTAGTCTGAGGTACAGACAGACAAACAGACAGACGGAAATAGAAAAACAAATTTTTTGGATTCGGGTGTTATGAAACGTTGATATATATGAACATTTCGAGTTAGATTGTTTTGACGATTACAATAATAGCTTACCTGTAAGATAGCGAGAAAAATAAAATGGAAAAGTGATTTGTTGAATAATTTGAAGGATAGAATAAAGGCCCCCGAATTGCACACATAAAACAAAAATAATACAACTAAAATGGAAAATTACACCTGGATGTGTGAAAAACTTCAAACTACACTGTTCCACAAAATTTAGAGATGATGAAAGAACGCAGCTGTCTCTTGCATTTTAGAACCTGGGCATTATTTAAAATAAGATACAGTTTATCACAGATTACATGCAGGTAATTCATCCCAAATATCGTTACATGCATATTGGAGGTACTAGAAGCCATCATTAAAATAAATATCAGCATCTCAGAGTATGTAAATTGTTCTTCGAGAACCCCTTGGGCATAAACTACCACCCGATTTGTACAATGTAGGAAAACTAGAATAAGGTTGCAACTGTTATACTTGAACCTGATCTAAGAGGAAAATATGGTAAACAAAGGCTATGGGCCTGAGTTCAAGGGAAGGAATTAAAATACCTATTGATTATATCCCAAAGAAAGTCACTTCTCACGGGCGAAAACATAAATCTGTTCATTGATGGAAGCAAATCTATTGCAGACATTCCTCAAGGAATATGTGGCCAATTTTAAACTGAAAACTGAACCATCTGTCAACGATATATTATTTTAAGATTGATCACACAAGAATATAACAAATCCTTTTTGATAAAAAAAGAAGAAGATTTAAGTGATACCTGTGTGGCATTGGATAATTTAGAACACATGAAAAAAGGCCACTTAAATAATAATTATGATCGCCACCTGGTTGAAAAGAATTTATCAAGAGCATAAAAAAAGAAGATGGGAAAAAATCTTATCTAGTAGTAAATGTTTACAATCTAGAAGCATTTATCCAGTTACCTAAAGAGGAAGTATCGGTTTTATACTAAATTTCCAATTTCGATGTTTTCATCTTTAACATTTATAATTTGAAAACAAATACATGAAACTGGTTTGTATGGGTCAAGGGAAAAGGTCACCTTTGTATAAATGCGCTGTGTACTTACGTACTTAAGTATTTGAGAAAGATATCTACATAGGAAGATAATACAGAAACTATCTTTTACTTTGCATATTGCCCTGGCCATCAAAACATATGTTCATGCTTGAATGATCTACTTTTACCCCCTCTGCTACCAGGGAATAAGATAAGAAACCTTTAAATATTTAATCAAATTATATACTCACTCTGAAGGAGATTTCCCTGTTTCGTTGATAGCGAGGCAGATATAAGTTTAATAAGTGTGAGCCAATGTGTGCAGCATAATCCTTCATTTCCGCCATTTAAACTTCGAGAAAAACGGGAGAGCCATTACATGTCAACGAACTATGTTACGATGACTTCTATAACATAATTGTATAAAAAGTCATACGATGAGCATTTTAAGGAGGCGACGATTATCAAGAAGAAGAATAAAAGGAGACATTGAAAGTACAACTTTGACCACATATTTCTATACCAGGTCAGGACTCTCATAACAGAAGAAGTAAAATAATATTTAGTCCCGCGTCTTACTACCCGTTCGGGTTATACACTTAAGTACTAATTACGCCAACGGGTTATGAATTAGGTAGGTTGAATATAGAGGAAGTGAATCGGCATTTGCGTGGAGGTAGAGTGGGAAACCGCTTAGGGAAAAACCCCTCCATTTCACCTGTGCGAGATTCGAATATTGATCTCCCGGCCCTAGAAAGTCTAGCTTAACATGAAACTAGCGCGTTAGCTAACCATGCCACCGAGGTGGGTAAGAAAGAAAATCATCTACTGCTTCGTATGAACCTCATACCTACATAATATGCTTTTACAAGAATTAATAATGTTTGCAGGCTAAACAAATTAAAAAATACTACATACTGAACTTATAAATGAGTATTTTTATAAACATGTATAATGATTATTTGATAGCTAATAGTAAAAATAAGAGTTATTATCCCAAAATCTCCATTGTAATCAGATGGGTAGGAATTGACAATACTGAAACAAATTCAAATGATTTAAAATAATTGTTGCCAGATATACATTCATTTCCTTGTAATAAAATCTTATTTCTACTAGTAGAATATTTTTTTAATAAGAATGTTTTCAGTACAAATAGGTGTTCTTTTGGGGTTTTATGAGAGCCCTCAGTACTGATTATAGCCACTATATTGGTTTTTATTTCTATTATATTATTATGTTACTCTAAAAGTTATGTCAATATGGTATTTAAAAGTTATCATACAACGTTGTAACAATTAAAAGCTTTAAATTTGTCTTCTAAAAAATCACGATTTTAGAGTTATGTAATTTTTACAGCTAATGAGCTATATGAATTTAAATAAATATAGTTTATTGATTTGGATTGAAAATTGTTGTACAAAAACCAACATTATATTTATGTACAAATATAAAAATGTACATATATTTTATATGTATATATAATTTATTTAATATATACTATAGGCTATACATTCAATGCATACTTAATTTATTTAACATATAAAATATATATTTGTATTTAATTTATTATATATTTTATATATATAGATATATATGTTATATAATATTCATACAGATATACCTTATCACCACGTTCCCTTACTCGATAGGCAAGGAACTCTGCATATATCTCAGAAAAAATAAGAGCTCTATATTCATTAGATATTACAAATATAATATAAATAATATGTAATTATATAAACAATATATATTATACCTAGGCCTATATATAATAACCATATTATTCAAAATATTACATAATCAAAGTATGTGTTAAACAATCATAATATAATATAAATGTTTCCATTGGTAGGGGGATCACTATCCACGTAGTTGTCATCCTCATTCTTGTTTGCACTATCAGGGAAGTAAAAGATTCGACTCAACCGTGATATGAACGAATTTTTATGGATCAATGATTCACATTTAGGCTTTCAAATTATGTAACCAAATATAAATAAACAATTTAAAAGTATTTAATAATAATTTTAAACATTTTAACCTACAACATACATACATTTGGATAAAAAGAATAGTTTTAACAATTAACTATAGGAATAATAAATGCGTCTAGAAATAAAGTGTAAAGTTTTGACATTTTTTATAACGAAAGAAATCTTGACTGTAATATTAAAATTATTCCATGTTATTTTGTCACGCCATGTACCTCTTAGCACTTATCGCGGGAAGACACAAAACTAGGTTCGCTCGCTGCTCTTTTATAAGTGGTGTTTTCCTCAGTGACTCGCATACATTATAGTAAATTGAATGGGTCCCAAGTTGCGCGACATCACCATGTTAATGTGACTTCTCCAGGAAGTTATACACCATATCTGTTAAGTTGGGATGAAAGAGAATGCGGGAAAAAGCCAGTGTCTTTGCAGTTTTGGTGGTAAAACATTATTTGGCCAAAATAAATAAAATATTTATCCAGTACAAACATAGAATTTAATTTTCTTAACATGGTGACCTGAACATTTATTGCATATTTTTCAAGGTTGTCCTGTAATTTAATGACAGCCTTTTCTCTGCATTTAAAATAATTCTCATCTAATGCCTCTATGCTTATGAGAGATATTCAAGAACTGTTGATGGGTGACCTGGCGGTCTAGGGGTAAGGTGTCAGACTTCTGTGCTGGCGGCCAGGGTTCAATCCCCGGTCCCGGCACAGATTTATCTGATTACCAAACCCTTCTTTCACCTCAGACAAGACCTCTTGTGAATGTGGAGAATGCCAGGCCTCCACCGTGGTTTGGATTACACGATAAACTGTAGGTCCTTCATTTCAGCTCACAATCACCCTGTCATTACACATTATCGTAAGTGCGTATAACTCGAACGGGTAGTAAGACGCGGTGCTAATAATAATAGAAATAATAATAACTGTTGATATCAACATGTGAACAAAATTAAACTCTATGTTTGTACTCGAAAAACTGTGTATTTATTTTAGCCAAAAAATATGTTTTGCCATAAAGTCTGCAGAAACACTGGCCTTTTATCGCGTCCCCTTCCGTCCCGCCTTAAGAGCAATGATGAAGGGAGTAATTGGGGTGAGGAGGTGTGAAAAATGGCATGATGATTACGTGTTTAGGTTATCTTTTCTAATAAACACAAAAACACCATGGAAATTCTACTTTTGGCTTGGCTATGATGATGTATCACAGATACATCTTTGTGGTCTTTTACAACCAGATTGGTAGAAGCTTTAAGGTCCATACATTTGGGCACCTGGTCTAAATGTCAATCTCAACTAGTGTGATATGCTGGTTTCAAGGCGTGGGAAACTTCTTCCTACTGGTCTAATGAAGATGGGTTTTCTTTAGTATGTTTTTCACTTGCCATACACACAAATGTAGACATACACCTCTACATACCTCATACTTCCTCACCCCATCAGTCTAGACACACAATAATACGCAATGTAAAAATAAATGTTAAGACACAATCACAATAATTTTCAATTCAATTCAAAAGTTCCCCATCAATAAACTACCCTTCAACAAATTGTTGCCCAAAACCAATTATACAGTGCTATTTGTCATGTCAAACAAATTCAAGATAATTATTTTAAACAAAATCTTTAAAGCCATTTTCTAAACATCTGTAATTCAAATAAATCCCTCATAAGTAAACTAAAGAAAGGTATGTAGTAAGAAAACAAACACTTTGATGGTACAGCCCTATAAAATATGACTATAAAGTTTGAACGAAATCCATCAAACCGTTTAGTATCCGTGGCCAGGGACACACTGAGAGACAGACAGATATAGGGCTAGAGAGATTTCTAAAACTCAAAATTTTGGGTTAGGGTTCACATAAAATATAAAGATTCATCATAATCTTGAGAATGATTTTTTCCACAATTACAAGAAAATTTCTTGGTATGAGAAAGTATACAAGGAAATTACAGAATATTTATTTAATAACTTACTTTTGATCAACAAAATGGTCGGTGGTGTTTGAGTAAAGTGCTAGCCTCAGAACCCGATGTTCGTGAGTTCAACCCAAACTGAGGTCGACGGATTTAACCTCGGCATTAAGGTTGCATATAAAAGAACCTTGGAAGGTGTATGAATACTTAACACCACGTCTTATTACCCGTCAGAGTTATACGCTAAGGCGTATGAAAATAGCTTTCCTGGCAAAATTGATAGGCACTTTAGTTATAGCTCATGGAAATTTTGCTAAGCTGATATAGTAAGTCCGTTCAGAAAGTGTACGCTAAATACATCAAATAGAACATATATATATATATATATATATATAGGCCTATATGTATAAAAGTTAGATAGATATAATAGATGTATATTTATCATTTATAATATAGACATTTTATAAAAATATAAAATTATTTTAGTAAATCAAAGCATTTGGATATCACACAATGCATTAAAATAAACAACCCCTCCACCATCCCACCTCCCAACATTCAATAGATAATTATTTATTGAAATGAGGCATTCTCTAACTTTGGTTTTGGTCATACACTATTCAATTTGCTTTGCAATCATGAATAAAATATAACATACCCCAACGGCTGAACCAGCAACTTGCTACCTTACAACCTTGCTGGAGCTTACATAAACAAAAACCCCTAGCTACACTAGCAGTGCTCTTATCGACCTTCACAAATGCCTTCATCCACTAAATTAAACTATCGAAAACGAGCTTTCTCCAAACTAATAACGGAAGCACCAACGTCGACCTCAAACAATATCTGAGAGAACTTCCCTAACTTGGGCGTGATGTTCACGCCACATGTATAGTACTTAGCATTTTCTGACCGGAGGGAATGGGGTTTACTTTTCACAGAAATACTAGTAGTCCCCATTATGAAAATGATTGGTGATATGAACAGCTATCATTTTTTTGTTAAATCTTTGAAGCTATTAAAATACAATTCACAATTGCAAAAGTTTAAAGTTATGTAAGTAAAATTTACGCAAAGTTTTATTTCATTTATCTTTAGAAAGGCTATGTTTGATGACTTATAAAATAATGGTAAATCCTAGTAAAAAATATATATTAAATATACGCCACTAAATCACACAAATCACAAATGGATTGTAGCTTAATCAATATGTAGGAAAGTGTTTTATTCCAGAGTGTCTTATTACAAATTTTGGTACATGCATATTAGTTATTTTCTCTATACTCTATTGTCTATGTCTTATTGTATAAAATAATAAAAATGATATTTCGTCATAATATAGATTTGACGTCTTATCGAGAAAATGATATAGTATTAAATATAAATTTCCACCAATTACTATATAATGTAAGGAGATAATCTCGTAGTGCCTTTAGCTGCCATTGAATCGTAGGTCAGAGATTGAAAAACGACCGGGTGCACTATTTAAATTTTGCTCAAACATTTTCTCACGCTCACTCTTAACCACAAGATTAATGCAATTTTAACCAGTGTATTAAAGTTTAAAAAAAATATTACTGTCTATGTAATCTATGCCTATTTGAATTATCTTTATGTAAGCTATATAAACTGGAGATTTAAATTTTAAAATTGGAAGGATATTGAAAACCCCATTAATAGTTCATATAATAATCATTATTTATATTAATATAGAAATAATATAGCTCCAATTCGTTGTAAATCAAATAAATTTAATACAATTAATATTTATTACTAAAACTATGAGTCCAAATTTCAAAATATGAATTCTTTGAACATCTCAAGATACTTATTTTCCAATGATTGCTGTATATTACATTATTTCTCATATCAATTTTACTGTCGCTACATATTTATTATGTATTTTACAAACTTATATACTTGTGTTCGCATAATGTTAGTATTACATCTTTTTTAAATGTTTTTCTCAATAATTAAGATTAGGCTTAGGAAGATTGATCTAGAAAGAGTGTACAGTACATGTATCATCGTAAAGAGAGATTATAAAATCTACAGTGAATAATAAAATATGGGAAGACTCTCTCAATGCATCGAGCCAATATTTGAACCTTTACGTCACCATCCTTGATATTCAAAAGTATTGTTAGACAGATGCGTTTAACCGTTTAGCAACCAATGTTGGATTATAAACGATCAAAGCTTATTTTAGAAATAAAATTTATTTTGATATTACACATTTTTATTACAAATATAGTTTTAATATTGTTGATACCAGCCTCGTTGAGCACGTAGACTAAACGTCAAGATTGACTAGTCGTGTTTGCCGTTTATGGCGAGGTCAGAGTTTAAAACTAGGTCGGGTGTTCTAAGCGTGTTTACTAGTCTGGTTTGCCGTTGATTTTGGGGTCAAGGTTTGAATTCCAGTCGGGTTAAATAAGATATTTTTTCAAAATCGTTTCCTACTCTCCTTTTACCAAAACACGGATTTATTTTCTTTAAAGTCTCCTTCTCTCATCCGTCCACAACTAGTATAACCAAATTATGATTTTCTGGACAAACAATAACCGAAAATATTTTTATTAATTCGGTATCAATTTATTTACCTTAATAGTAATAAATTAGAAATGTTCTCTAAATGAATGAAACTATTAAACGATTAAATTCTATTCATCTCTAGATGCTATAACATAATTGCTGCTGTCCAATCAGATCATTATTTTGACTGGAGAAATAAATGCAATAAGAACAACAAAATTTTATTGTTAAAATATGTATAATAAAGAATTTTTTTTTATCAATAGGAATGTGTTTAACCATAATATAAATATGCCCTAGTGTGAAAAATAGATAGCTAAACAGTGAGAAGCTAAATTATATACATGCTAACTTGTAAAAAGGTATATAGAAAATATAGTTTCTCTTGAAGCTCATTAAATGTTCCTTTTGTAATTCCTAGTAAACATTTTAAAATGCTAACAATTCATGGGATTTTAGAAACGAGAAAGTTATGACGAATATATTATTTTGACACTCAGTAAACAAACCTCTTTGGGCTTTTCACTTTTAGAACCCGACGAAGAATTAAATCCCATACGTAAAAGTTTTACCTTTGACTTAATACACGCTGTTGGCAGAACGCAAATCCTATAAGCTGTTCTGCAAGAGACATAGTGGTATACAAACGTAAGCCACAAACTTAAACAACATGAACAAACAACTTCTGTTAACAAGAAGTAAAGGCTTACATGGCGTGCACGTATGTTTTCTATAAAAACAAAACAAAAAGACGAAACCTTATTTTGAATAGCTAAATAAAATACATCGATAATAAATTATTATTAAACGTTAGAAAAATAAATTTAGGGCAAGAAACGGCTCCTAGAAATCAATAAAAAATACAAATAATTACTTCAATTTTTTTTCTTCAAAAAATGAATGTTTCCAAAACAAAATTGTTAAAATATAAAAACAAACACAAATAAAAAGAACATTGATTAGTTTTTAGAACATTCCTCAACATATTCCTAGAACCAAAATCAAATAAGGGTTTTCAAGAACATTTACACTTTGGACCGACATTTTCCATATGATTCATACACATTAACATTCTACGTTTATAAAAAGACTATATCTTTTAGCCTGAAAAGGTAGTAAGCCTCTGTAACTTAAAAAAAACCCAACAATAAACAGGAAATTTATTTTATCAGCTTTCCTTGGACAATTTGTGGAGTGGGGTTATTATTTTAACCCCCGCAATCTTGCAATTCTTATTTTCAGTTATTTTGGTAGTGTCATTTTGGAAGCCCTTTCTTTATGTGAATTCGAACAAGATCTTCTCTTCAATTTCCTTGAGAAAGTGAGTCATTCGGTAAATTAGTTTTAGTTACTTAACAAAAATGCCCGAAATATCTAAAAATCTAAAAAGAACATCAAATGGCCAACATATGTGTCCTGGAGAAACAACTTATGTATAACATAGTTTATCTACTGTGTCTACAGCTCCTTTAGTTGAATTGTTGAATGATTTAATATATGTGTTTTAAATTTCACTAGTTGATGGATGAATGCTGCTAGAATTAGAAGACAATGAATACAAGAGGGTTACATTCTCTCATTTTTTGGGTATATAATAGAGAACAGTCAATGCACCCGAGTAACCAAACAGAATAGTTGTTTATAATCTTATTTTTATATTTATTAACCCTGAGGGTGCTCCCCCTTACTTTTTCTCACAGTTACCACTGTTGATGTATTTGTTTACAACCATTATTCTGCCAGAGGGAAACTGGTAAACCATTTGACTGAGGTGATGTTATGGCCTGTAACAGAAATGGGCTTTACAAGTAGGAGTAATATGTATTTAGGTGAATTGGATATTTTATAGGGCCCTTTCGGCTGAAATCCCGCATAAATTTCAATGTTGTTTTCATATCAAGTGCGATAATCGCTAATGGTTTGTATTTTTACCCCGTATTTCACAAGATTACTATTGTCTAAAAGGATAATTTCCTTTAAATGAGACAAGCTACTTGACTAGTGTGACAAACTCTGAGACTGTGTACGCTTTTGGATTTTTTCTACAAATATTGCTAAGTTACTAGCTTCCTTCCTTTTTGCCTGTCCAAAATAATTGTGAAACGGATTACTTGTAGTAAAAATAAACATTTATCAAGGGACATTATTGAATGAAATATATCAAAGATTAATCAATTATTATTATTATTATTATTATTATTATTAGCACCGCGTCTTACTACCCATTCGGGTTATACGCACTTACGCTAATTTATAATGGTAGGGTGATTGTGAGATGAAATGGAGGACCTACAGTTTAACGTGGAATCCGAACCACGGTGGAGGCCTGGCATTCCCCACATTCACAAGATGTCTTGTTAGAGGTGAAGGAAGGGTTTGGTAATCAGATAAATCTGTGCCGGGACCGAGGATTGAACCCCGGCCGCCAGCATAGAAGTCTGACACCTTACCCCTAGACCGCCAGGTCACCATTAATCAATTCATGTTGAAAATATTCTTTATATTTTGTTTCCCTACTTTGTAAGTGTTGGCATTATCAACAGGCTCAACATATCTCATTTTGATTTTATGTGTTGATAAAATTCGATTTCTGATCCAAGGGTCTAAACATCACACAGCTAATATCACACTTCATATATCATTGTAACGTAACAGTGGGGTTGCGGGCCGTTCACACGTCACCGTGTATTTCGCGAGATCCTTAAGGATATTGAAATGCGTTGTTGATTATACGCGACTCAAAACGAACATGAAATATTCAATGTTTTGATTACCACAACTAATAAAACACACACACTAACTTATTTAGTATTTAAACACTCACTTAATAAAACATTAAGAATCATAATTGGTATAAAATTTAATAAGTAAATGAAAAATGTAAAATAGAGTTAAATAAACTTAAATAAACAACTAATTAAACATATAACTAACAATCTCGTATAGTGTTCACTGTTCAGTCACAACACATTTCTCAGACGACGTCATCTGTGTCATTCACATAAGTCCTCAACTGGTCACCAACGTACTAGTCCGTACACATTGCACCAATTTCCTTGAGCTTCATCCAGAGTGCTCTGGTTGCTGAATCATCATTATATTTATGTGTATTAATCTACGGTTATTGTATTTAATCTAGGGAAATTAAGTTAGGTTTAAGGCTATCATAACTATGTTAAGTTTATCAGTAATAAAAAATGCAAACCTATTTTACAAACTTACTTTCTTTCTCTAGATTTGTAAATATGTGCATGCCTTCAAACCTTTTTTCTATTGGCCTTTCTCTTAATAAGTTGAAACTTTTTAGAATAAACAAGGGTATCGTTGAGGTACAATCTTTGAATTAGAGTGAGGAATCAATCTAGTACGTTGACTAGACTTGATCAATCTAGTACGTTGCATAACCCTGATCAATATTTGTTATCAAGTTGAAATATCGTGTAATCATCAAACCTAATCAGATAAATACTCATATACAGTATGCATATCAAGAATAACTTTGATTGTTGAAGCATAATCATTGCTCCGTGGTGCTGATCAATGAATAGTGATCAAGTAAAATATCACGTTATTATTAATCACGACGATCATAAGCTGTGTATGTCTTGTGAATTATGTTGAAGTCTGTTCAAATCTTGCGAGATCTGATGAATCTGATGTTGTCTCGTGAAGACTGTTGAGGTCTGGTGAAATCTGCTGAAGTTTTGTGAAGTCCTTTGAAGTTTAATGAAGTATTTTTATGTATGATGTAGTCTAATTAAATATGTTTTGAAAAGTCTATTTAAACCTGTATAAGACTGTTTAGTTATGATGAGTTGTGTGAAGTCTGATGATCCTAACGTGGTCTACTTAAGTTTGTTTAGAGCTGACGAAATATACTGAAGTTCTGGAAATTCCTTTGAAGTCTGTTAAATTATTTTATAATAAATGTACTAAATGTATATAAATCAATCTTATTTTCAATCTTAAATAAAAAAAATTGGAATAGAAAATGGATTAAATGTATTAATTGCTATATCTTCTCAATCGTTCCATTTTGGTAAGGTCTCAAATTATTCTCACTCTAAATGAACCAAAGAGCATTTAAAAGATATTTTTGGTACCCTCTGTTTGTATAATCATCTCTAAAATAAATAAACAAATATATATAAATATACATATATATATTCATAAATTAAAAAAAAAGTAATATATTATAATATGTTAATATATATGTTTGGTTGTATATACTATATAAATGTATAAAATGCACACATAAATATAACGTACTTAATATAATATGTATTATTAGGCTAATATAATAATTTATATATATTATCACTACGTTTTTCTACCCATTCAGGGTACACGCTTATGAACTAATTACGATAGTGGTTTTAGGGATTAGGAACGTTCAATTTACAGTAAGTGTACCTTCATTTGCGTGGAGGGAGAGTGGAAATGGTAAAACCACCATCAGTACACCCGATATTGATTCGAATCTCCCCGTCATCGGCAGTATAGCCAACTGTAGAATTAGCGTACTAGACCACGCAGCCACCGAAGCGGACAAGTATATAACATATGTATATAACATATTCTTTATTTATATATAATATATTTATTTTATTATATGTTTATATATAATATAAACTATTATATATAATAATTAGAATATATTATATATTTATGATAATTTTTATAATTCACATAATGGCCTAGTTGATATATTTAAAATATTAGTATACATTTATTTATATAAATATATATTATATTAATATATATTATTTTTATGTCTATATATACTATATATTTTTAATAAATATATATGTTTTTTAAAGAAGTTCATACATAAAGAGCGCGCCAAGATAATTCTTCAAAATATATTTTAAATTGTCTTTGGTCAATTCTAGTCAAAATAATTAAACATCATCTGACTTAATTGGAACGATTTGGAAGATATCAACAAATTATAAATTAACAGATTTTCTATAAAATAAATAAGTATACATTTATAAATTAAGTATTTATAATATATAAACATATAATATATATTTATGGTATATATGCTTAAGCATAGCTATACAAATGTATATGCTTATAAATATACATATACTTGTATAATTCCGACACTTTAGCTCAGTCGACAGCGTGTCTGCCTACTAATCTAAGGGTCCCGGCATAACAGAAAATTTATTATTGATTAAAATATTGGTTTACCCTTTCACGTTGATAAATTAACCGCCAGGGACTGGATGTTGTGCATGTCCTAGTCTTAGGTTAGATTATAAGGCATATTGAGCTACGAAAGGCCTAGCCAGCTGGTAGTTAAAAAATATATAACTTGAAGAAAACTGACCCAGGCCATAGGCTGGATACAATGCTGAATGTAAAAAAATATATATATAGACATACGTATATATATATATATGTATATATTTTATTCTCATTTATTCTATGTATGTAAAGTACATAAGGGCGCACTCAAATTGCGGAATAAGGTCAGCAGACATTCAATTAGAGCCCACTCAAATGCGGATTAAAGTATACATGTAAGCCGGTCTACACGAATTGTGGAACAACCTCTAATAGCATTCGATTCCTAACAACTAACATAACCTAATTCAACCTAACCTAACCTAATCTAAGCTAACCTCAATGTTCCATCCTGATCAAAGTCATTATGAATTTAATTTTTACTCCGCAGTTAATGTAAGGGTTTAACTGAGCTCGGATAAGTTGTTCTGAAATTCGTGTGCACCAGAACTAGTTGTTCCGCAATTCGTGTGCGACGGTATATAAACGTAAAAAAGTAGATGAGATCTAAGGTCTAAAATAAAATATCTTGTTTCAATAAATATATTATTGAACTCTCTGTCTTTATTTTAAATCATTTTGTATCATATTACCTTTATTCCGCTTTATTTTTATGTAGATTGTAGGAAATATATAGTTTATTTATACCGCCTTGATCTATAATTTAAAAAATATCACATTTTTACTCTTTTAACCTATTTCACCCTCTATTCTTTCTTACTCCTTTTTGACTTCCTCTTGAACATGAACATCTTCTCCTCAGTCAGTACTTTCATTCGTAGGATATGCATGTGTGTGTGTGTGTGTGTGTGTGTGTGTGTGCGTGATAGAAACATCAAGTACCATAGCGGACCACAACAGAAGGGCTTTGGGTAGAAATCAATATTTACTCCCAAGTTTGTCTTCCTTCCAATTCATTCCGCCTTCTCACTACCCTCTCTTCTTTCTTTTCCTTCTTACAATCTTTTTCATCGGCCCAAGACGATGGAGGCACTGCTTCAAACAACAAACACAAAAACTTCCCAAGACATGAATAACGTAGACATGATCTTCAAACCTGCATCGGACATGATATTGCTTGTTCCATTCCATTTTTTTTGCCAACTCTCAACATTTTTAGACCTTTTTTAAACACAACCTTCACACAGATCCTGGTTTTTTTTAACGATTTTTCAATTTCTTTGTCTAATGTTGACATGCCACTCAAATCATTGGTTCAACATCCCGTTATTTGTTTTTTATATTTTCTCTCGTACGTTAATCTCTAGTTTCCTGCGATAGTTTCTTTTTACCAAGCTAGGAATAAAAATATCATATAATTTTGTTTACTAGCTTTCAATGCAGTAACTACAAAAATACAGTTAATACTTTTGGTGTCTCATATATTTTGATAACATTTAATTAAACATAAATAAATCATTTGTTCTTCTAAATTAATAAGGATTATTTAGTTAAAAATCTTGAATTAATAACGGTTCGTTTTAAAGACACTTTCCTTTATGTAAAAAAATTAAATTTAAGAATAGTAGGAAAATATAGTTACTACACATTACAGTTGTACATGCAGGTTAATAATAACAATGACTAAATACTGTACGTAGCCTACTCTACCGTAATCTCGAAGCAACAGCCATAGACATATACACAAAAAGAGGACACATAACGTTACTTCCAGCTTACAACATCCTCAGAAACATTTTCTACTGAATGAGCTCAACAAAATAATTGAAAGCAATGATTTTTGTATAGGAGGGTATCCAAACCGAAAAAATACAAACCAGAACTTCGAACAAAGATTGAAGAGTACTGGAGGAATTATCGAAAATCAAATACTACAATATAATAACAAAGGTCCCACACCATTCGTGAATGCGGACGAATGCTTCTGAAGAATATTCGTCCGAATGTTCACCTACATTCGTCACTCAATTATGTCATAAAAACTATACGAATATTCGCCTTCTGTAGACCTCAAACACTTCTCTGGAACGTTTAACCAAAATATTCGATCAAAACATTCACTTCGGTGGTAGTTGGCTGCCAATGAAAAATGGACTGTGCAGGAGATGACATTACTGCAGTTGCTACTACATACATACATACATACATACATACATACATACATACATACATACATACATACATACATACATACATACATACATA
>CABFOW010005724.1:0-13843 GCA_902141385.1 Timema californicum
GATTCGACTTCGAGAATATTCTTGAATATTCGCTTCGACTTCGCTTCGAACTGAAAAAACTGGCTTCGCACACCCCTAATTAGTAGCATGTATGTAACTACAAAAAGTTTCCAAAAATGCCCCAAGAGATGAATACAATTTATCATTGGTCGGTCTAAAAGAAGTAACATGAATCTCCTACTTTCTACTTGAAAACCTAGAAGATCATTTTAAAACAGATACCTATTTGGCAGGAAGACATTAAACAAAGTACTTTCACAAACCTTAATGTGTAGACTAGTATTTCTTAACTCTCAAATAAAGACATCTAATAATTCCACTGTGCGCCCCCCAGATGATCATAAAATACACTACCTAAAATTAGATGCCAAAAAAATTGCTGAATAGTATGTTGTTGTTTTTTTTTTGTAAATATAATGGGAATGTTAGTTAGGCAAATATATTGGGGTTAATTGGCAACAACCTGACATATGTGACTTCCCAACTCCCCAACTTCGTACAGTGCACACTTTCTGCTATCTTTTTTCTTCTATACTGCATCTACATTACTCTATCTGATATTCTCTCCTTTTCCATTCTCAGTACCTTATACTATGTGCAATATGTATTGACTTTTGTTCAATAATCACAACTTCGGGAGGATGAAATATTAATGGTCCTTGTTGCTAGGAACTGTTCTCACCTGTACAAGTTGGTGGCCATAACGTCCACAGCTATATGTGTGAGCGTCTCAAGCGGCCCAATGTAGAGCGGGCGCATTGTTGTCGGCTGGACGGCATAGTCCATTAGCTGGTACTTGGAGGAGTCCAAGAGCTGATGGGAGTGGGAGGGGGCTGACTGACACTCAAAATTACGTTTATGAGGAGGGTGATGGGGCTCCCATGCAGATCCAGAACTTGACTGGTGCTTGAATGGCCCTGAGAATGCTGACTCTATCGCAGACATGTTGAAGGCACAGATCGCTGAGCCAGGGATACTGTTCCTGAATAAGAGAAAATGCCGACATTTTATACCATACATCCAGCCATGTCCTAATGCTCACCTTGACAACCAATTTAAGTTCTATAGAATCCCTAATCTGAATTTAATTTTGTACATTAATTACATATTTTATTTCTATCAAGAAAATGTTTAAATATGTGATAACGTGCCATGCCCAAGCTAAACTACCCCTAAGCACTAATGCCCCATACAAGCAGGGAATGTTTTCATACATGCATACATAGATAAAAACTTAATTCAGTAAAAGTATTTAATATTGAATCCAATATTTCTCAAATCCTTGATTATTGAATGCCCTCAAAGATTTGAAGGTCCTATCCCTAGTAAAAAGTCATTAATGTTTTTTTCTTCTTCTAAGCAGTGCGTCTTACCACCTGTTTAGGCTATATGCAGTCCTTAATGCTAATCACAATGAAACTATGTATATTCTGAAAGGATTTTCCTACAACGGCTTTAATGTATTAAGGTGGGGTGGAAGGGAAGGTGAGTTAAGGGCAGTGTTTTTTGCAGTTCTTAAGGCATAACTTATTTTGGACAAAATAAATAAAATATTGGTCCAGTGGAAATACTAAAGAGGTTAATTTTCTATACATGATGATATACACAAATCTTGAATATCTGTCATGAGTATTGTGGCATTAGATGACAAACTTTTTAAATGAAGAGAAATTTCTCATTAAATTTTAGGATATGCTTGACAGATATTCTAGAAATCAAATTATTAACATGTGAATACAACTAAACTCTATGTTTCTTCTGTAGTATTTGATTTATTTATACCAAAAAAATTGTTTTGATATAAAAATTGCAAAATACTGCCCATAACTCACCTTTTTCCCCCCATCTTAACACAAATGTGTATTAAGCCCAGTTACCTCGGTGTGGTGAATGTTGCGTACACCATCTCTTCAGACTCGACGTAAGACATGCCCTGAATCTCGTTGAAATAAAACGGATACTCTCCAGGGATGGAACAGTTGAGCCGGGCCTTCACAAACGTCGTCCAGTTGTCTTTCAGCATGAGCTGTCCTCCACTGTCATTTTTACATACGCGCGCAATGCGGGAATACACAATCTGAAAAGGGAAACTATTTTAAAACTAGTCCTCAACCAATGACAATAGTTTTTAGATGTTTACTCAATCATGGTTGACAATCTACTAGCGACATTGGTTTAGATCCCAGTAGAATATTCTCCATAAATTAAACTGTCTAGTTTGTATTTTTTTGTTTTTTTACTCATAGTTAACACTATAGCCTATTAAACAATTTGCATAGCCAATTTATCTTACATAATTTGTTGTATTGATAAAATATAACAAGAGATATAAAAAAAAGGTACACTGGCACTGAATGGCTTTTTAAAGTGAAGTCTCTCGCAATATATTTTTGTTTTAAATTGATCTGTTTAGGTTCAAGAGAATATTTTATTTTAAAAAGTCATCACATCTTAGTACCCATTCTGGCTATACACAAAGATTAATTACACTAATGGGGCTAGGATTGAGGGAGGTTGAATTTTAGAGGAAATATAACCACATGTTCATGGGAGCATATTGAAAAACCCATTTAGGAAAAAATACTCAGTGCACTCAACAGGAATTCAAGACCTGAACTGCCTGTCACCAGGAATACAGTCCAACACGAGATTAACACATTAGATCATGCGACCACAAATGTGGGTATCATAAATATCATGTGTTAACTGTGATAAATGTATTATGCTTCTCAAAATTTTTAAAGATGGTTGAGCATGGCAAATTGTGAAGTGATGGTAATGATAAGAACGAGGGTGATGCCCAATAAAGCTATAAAGTTGTATGGAGTAGTGCTGAGAAAAGTACTGAACTTAAAATATCTTGGAAGCATGATTGAAGTGAAAGGTGGAAGTAGAAAGGATCTAATAAGAAGAGGACATCAGGGAGAGTTGTTTTATATGTGCGTAAGAGACCTGCTATGGAGAAGAGAAGTGCCCTTGGAGTGAAAGGAAGTGTTGTACAGAGTGTACTTTGTAGCCATTGTCACGCATGCAGACAAACATGGACACCGATTGTAAGAGGGACTAGGAAAGTGGAGGCCATGGGAATGAATTTTGTGAGAAGCATGTTAGCTTTCATGAGGAGGAAGAGGATTAGGAATGAAGTTATCCAGAAAAGCGTAGGGGTACAGGAAATACATGAGATAGTAGAGGATGCTAAATAAAATGATGGAAATGAAGTATGTAGGAAAAAGACCACTAGGGAGGCCAATAAAGATATGGGGAGCATATAACAGAAAGTGTTCAATTGAGAGGAGACGAATGTAAGAAATTAAAATAGGAAGAATGATGTCAGGATAGAGTAAAATAAAGTTATTTTACTAAACTGACCCGGTCACAGGCTGGAAACAGTTGATGATGTTTTTGGTTGGGCGACTCACCTTACCACAGTTGATGTACTCAACAGCACTCTCCCGGAACAGGAAGTAAACAAAGTTTCCTGTCTCAAAGGACCCCACAAATTGCGGCTCATTGAGCCACTTGCTGTTGTACTGGTTGGTTCGGAGGGTGAGTTGGCCCGGTAGACTCATGCTGCGGTAGATAGCAGGGTCTGCACCAGAGAAGTCCATGGGACTACCCACGAAGAACTGGCCCGTCTTGGTCAACAGTCCTGTGACATTCGCCTCCGGGCTGTAGGGGCACTTGGCCACCCCTTTCACCCATTCTTCCACGTTGTTCACATTCTCAATCTGTGGAGGAGGAAGTAGATCACACAATGTTGAAGTGGCTTTCAATGTTTCTTGAGTGAAATCAATAATGTAATGTTTATAAGATAAGTTTGAAAATGACTTAAAAAGCTTGTTTAAAGAGAGGAAAATATGTTATTTATGTAATTTAGTATACATTTATAAGATATCAACCAGTGAGCATTCTTGTGCACTCGCTTGGATATCAAAATACTTAAATAATTTCTATCAGTAGCTCTTAAAAACTCGACCCTTATCGCCAATGAATAATTTGATTTCTATCATAAAAGAAGAAGCAAAATTAAAGAGTTATTTAAGGAACACCCTTTAAACTAATAACTTTCGTTTTTTTACCGTGGAAACTTCACCAAATTATTGAAACTATTGAATTGTCTCTTAATAGTTTTTCCTCATTTTTATTTTTTATTAAAGTTATTACATTTGTTTCACTGTAATTTTTTGTACACTGAGATAATGTATTTATTATATTGTAAGGGTACAACACCTTAGCTCAGTAGCATATATGCCTACTGAGGCAAGGGCCCCAGATTCAATTCCCGATATAGCCAAAAATGTATCATTGATGAGAATATGGAATTACCCTTTCACAATGATAAATTAACGACCGGGGAACTGGATGTTGCGCCTGCCTCAGTATTAAGTTGGATTATAAGGCATATGAAGCTTCGACAGGCCTAGCCAATAAAATAAATGAGCACTTTATCTGAACTTGTGATTATTATTAATGCTGTAAAATAAATGTCAAATATGTGATAATCTGGTCAACTATTGAAGATAGTATGTCAAAGTAACGTAGATGGAACAACAATATTCCACAAAGAAACTGAAAATGACATCATAATACCACTCTAAGTTGCAGTAGGTGGCACAGCCATATTCTACAAAGCTACTAAACATGGTATCGCCCTACTCTGTTAAAGTACTAGTACAAAAGATGGCACCACCCTACTTTTCTTAGATACTGAGGATGCCACAACCATTCTCATGTGAACTACTTAAGATGGTCAAACCTTTCTCGGGTAGACTACTTTAGATGGTACAACTCTTATTGGGCAAGGTATTGTACTTAAGTGGCACCCTGCTTTTGGTAAACTACTGAAGATGGCACAACTATTCTCGGGTAAACTAGTGAAGATGGCACCACTCTTCTCGTGAAAGGGTACTGACCTCGCGCCATGAACATTGCGGCGAGAAGGCGTTGGTCCCACACGCGAACAACCGTTTCCCCACGCTCTGCAGCACCTTGACGAAGTTGTGACAGTTGCGCTCTGTCTGACCCTTGTCCTGGCACAGCGTCGCTTTGTCCACCGGCGCCGGCCACGACGCTTTTTCCAGCGTCACCAGACCTTGCATCGACAATCTGTACAGCGTGTCCCTGAAAATAAACGTTGATATTTATAACAAAACATTGAAACTATGGTAGGGGGCTGGTGTGAATACATTACAATTTGAAGATATTGATCTCCTTGTTCTACTAACTGCATTGGCTTCGCAAGAAAGATATATTTACTTCACGAAACCAGGAAAGGAGAAAATTGAGTGAAAAATTTACTCTTCGCGTCTCTCGCAATCACATGAAAGGATTCAGGATATTTTGTTTGCACATGCCTTCACTGGGTGTGACACCACATAATGTATTTTCCAGAAAGGCTAATGAAAATGTTTAAAACTGTTGGAGCAACGAAATGATTTGCAAGATATCGTAAGAATTTTCAATGACGCTAATGCCACTCACGATGAAATTGCTTGCGCTGGAGAACGTTTTTTCTTATCTGTATATAATGCGCCTACTAGTGAGAGATATTTAAACCGACATCGTTATGACACCTTCAGAAAATTCGTGTACAAGAGTACGCCAAATCTAGCATTGTTACCCCCTATGGCTGCAGCCGCCCAGCAAAACTCGTTTCGTGTTTATCAGCAAGTCCAGAAATGACGTGGATATAAAAAATCTCCCGAACTCTGGGGTTGAAGGAAAGTCCATGATTTCCTTGACCGTGTTTGGACACTGAAGGCTCCTGCTCCAGATTCCGTGCTCTCATTACTCTCATACAATTGTAAAAAGGGATGTACCTCATCTTATGGATGCCGGAAAGTCGGACTAAAATGCGCAGCGATTTGTGGGCAATGCCAAGGTATCACGGGTTTGAACTCGAACATAAATCTCGACATTGAAGACAAGAGCTCTATTGAGAGGTAGTTTTATGAGGAATTTTTCAACGTGCCTCACAGCCAACTTGAATACGATGATTTCGACGATGCCAACCCCGATGAACCATTTCCATCAGATGATTGGGCTTCGGACAATGCTACACCTAGTACGAGTGGCATGCAACGATTTTAATTGGTAATAATATATGAACTTTCACAAATCTAAGAAATACTAGCACAATTTTCAATGAATTTAACGATTTGTCATTTATTAATAATCTTTACAGGTCATGAAACTGCAAAAAGCTATTTTCACAACAGTTCCAAGAGCTCAGGAGACTTTCTTTTCTATCCGATTACGGATTACAGCTGAAGTATTGGAGATACAAAATAAAATGATAATAGACTTTTAAAGGAAATTTAATAAGCTATATCTTATATCTGAACTATTTTTTCGTGTTATTTATAGTTGCCGAGATATAAGCTAAAAACTAAAATGTGTTCCTTTTTTACAAGATGGTGGCTCGAGCGCAACAGATTTTAATGGAGACTTTCAGTATGTTCAATGGGAATCCGTAATAAGCATGTACACCAAAAATTCAGATATTTACCGATTATTTTTTTTCTCATTTGACTGTACTATAATGGCATTAGTGTAATTAGTACATAAGCATATAACCCGAACATTAAGTAAGACGTGGCGCTAAAAAATAAGTTGTCTTCAGAATAAAATATCTGAGGAAGCGAACGCAATTTATGACTACTAAAACCAACCCATTTCAATTCTTTTTTATGGTAGCTAAGAGCAGCGCTTTCAATAATGTAAGTGACCTAAGTTTAGTGTCTCAAAGTTAATTTTCCAGTACTTTTTAAAATTTGTAGCTTTTGGGCCACATATAGCTTGTATAATGGTAGGATTATCATGATTTTATCCTCACAAACCGGGACACTTTTATTGTTTTACTTGAAGATAATAATCAGTGGTGGCGGAACCATATTCGTTTAGTGAGGAAGAGGACAGTCAGAAAGATAAATAGTTTTGTCCTCTAAGCAAAAGGTGTCCAAAGATCTTACCGAGGAAAATGCTGCAAGAAAAATTGATACCCCCAGAAGCTATTCGGGAGGGTTCTTTTGAATATTAAAAAAAAAAAAATTGTCTAAAAGATTTTCGGAGTAGTACTTATCGGGAAATTTTTTGAAAAATGGATTCCCGATAAATTATTTGGAATGGTCTTTTCCAGGAGATTTTTTGAATATACATACCTCTTGAAGCCATTTGGTATGCTCCTAGTCTGGTAAATGTTTTAAAATTGGATTTATCTATAAGCTGTTTGGAGCATTCCTTTTCTAGCAATTTTTTATTTATTTATTACATACGGGAAGGGGGGAAACTGCCCTATCACACCCCACCTCACATAAGGTGTGCCACTCCTCAAAATAACACCTCGACAGTTCATTGCAGATTTATAACCCCAATAAAATAATACTGAACAAAAGGAAGAGACATACTATTTAATGCTCGTGTCCGATAACGAAACTTTTGAGAGTAGAATTTATGATCCCACGTTCAAAGATAAATTGGCATCACCTTAATTTATATTGTGGTGTATTTATTTTTACCTTCAGGACAAAGGGATGGGATGGAAAATATATATCTCCCACTCTCACCTAGACTAAAAAAATAATATCTTTTATATCTTTGATCGTAACACATAACGGTAGCCTAGTATTTAGTTATGTTTTATTAATGGTTACGAGATCAGAGGAAGATATAAAAAATCCCCTTTTAAACTGTTTTTCTTTTTTCGCCAAATCGGGCAGCACAGGTATATTCCAATTTATGTCATGGCAATTTTATGTTAGACAAATGGGATATTACATCAGGCACTTAACATGCTTTTTATTCTAGGTTTTTCTAAAAGGAACAGCTCTGTTTTGTAATAAACCCATTTCATTTTTTACACATCTTCTACACTTAAAAGAAACAAGAGTAGGTGTATATTCGAAGTGTTTGATAGATAATAGACGTATTACTTCTAGACTGCGCACCAAGTGTAAGGTAACAGAGCAGATAAATATATCGGTAGGCGTGTGTAATAAAAACTAAACTCCTTTGAACAGATTTGCTGGTGATGTGAAGTCGGGTGGGTTTTAAGAATGTGTTTTTCCCTATGCGGGAGTGCGGGTACATTTTTTTTTAAATCAATCCTAGTCAACTCGTCCATAAAGGAGTATATATATATATATATATATATCTTCTTAATTCCAGCTTAGTCAACACCTTCCTAAAGGTACACTTCTTCCTAAATGTATCCTCCTCAACCCCTACAGCTATTGAAACACGGTGAAAAGGTAAAGTATACTGCAATCCGTAACACCTTTTTGCCTTTAGCGTGGTCATGGCCAGCTGGTGGAGGGATTACACATGTAGTGTGATTTTTACAATCCGCTTATTATATTAATGGACTTTTTATCCAGATACATACGCCACTAAAAATCTTCCATGTCATATATGTCAAGTCGTGAGTTCTGCTACTGACACTTTTTGACAGATTTTATAGACACTACTGTAAAGTGCTATCATTATTGTATTCTCTAAAAGTTTCTTCCCACCATAGTCATACTATAGTACAGATGTGCACAGGTGCAGAAGGCCAAGTGACGTCACGTCAGGGACAAGGGCAATGGTTATTTATAGGTTCCCTAGCAGTAATAAGTCTATTGTTTGACTGTTGTTTTTATTTTTATTAGAAAGGACACTCACTGGACTAAGTGGAGTGGGTAGTCTCCAAAGTACTTTGCCTTCTGCCCACCTATTTCTATGATCAGCACAAGATTTATTTGGTTCTCCTCCTTGTGAGACAGGTAGAGGACTGTTCCGAAAAGAGGCTTACCTCGAGTTTGTGTGTAGTTATAACTTTTGGTTTGTAGTATTTAGTCTATCAAAGTTGAAAAAACTATATCACCCATAAAAATAGTTTGAGTTTTTAATATATTTTTGTTATGATAGCTATAACATAACATTTTCTAGCCACTTCTTATGTATCAACACTTATTAATTTAAAACCTGCAATAGTGAGCTCATTTAGTCTGGTTTTCTGGTTTAAAAATAGGATAAGGTGTTTTTTCCCTAAATGATTCACCACGAAGCTAAGGGTTGATTCCAAAGGTTTTTTTTTAAAATTAAATAATCTATCACTCCCCCTAAACACAACTATCGGTACATTTCCTCAATTATAACCTCCTCCCTAACACATTAGTGAAGTGTGTATAGTCCGAAAACAGGTAGCGAGAAAGAAATATTCTTAAAAACAACCATTTGTTTACATTTGACAAAAATGACACTGCCTGTCCGAAAATCCCATTGCCATTTATTTACTTAAGAATGGGCATTTGGATCGGCTTTTAAAAGTATATTTTGCTTTAAACTGACCCATGGCGCCGCTTATAAGATAGAGTCATAGTGCGGTCGACTAATAAATTATCAAACCAAGCAATACAATTCGGGCAAGAGTATCGATAGATACTACAAAAAGGAAAGGGATTTTTTCAATGGTTTTTCTATTGCCCAGAAACTATAAAAATAAATGAAAAATAAAGATATATACAGAAAATACAAATATAACACCACAGTTTTAATGATTTCCACACACATAACAGGGCAGACCAGTAATGAATTGCTCATGTTGCAAGTCATACGATGCCACTGATATCCTCAACAGCCAATCAAATGATCGTCAGTTATTCGGTTTCGAGGTTTTGTTTTTATCGTGTTCATAGTTGAAAATGTTGATTCACACAAGTAGGTAAATATGAATAATGGTGGCATATAACAACCACCAGAAATAAGTCTTTTATATCAGTAGACTCTACTTTCAAGAACATCTTCAATAGTTCTTCTACAACTTTATTCGTATCTTTTTCGACTTATTCTTTATTTTTGAAGTGAGCTCTTCAATGATGGCTCGTGTATAGGCATTGCGGAATTGCAGCACCCCCTTATTTACATTTGATATTATTGATAACATTTACTATAATGACTAATGAGTCCTTTTTTCTTTAATTCTATCTTTATTTTTGTATTACAATATATATTCCTTAAGCTTTATGTCAGTACTTCAGTAGCCATCCCCCAGTTTGTGAAAAAAATCTTTGTATGGAACTGTGCGCTTCACAGTGCCAGCGACGTGGTGTTTGACTGTTGTGCGCATGTGCACGTAGGATGGGGTGAGGAGGAAAGCGGGACTACCCGGTAGAGAGAGCACTATTGCTCTCGCAGTGCCGGATCTGGCGTGATGGTGGAAGGAATTTTTTTTTACTCGGCGTGTGCTGTGCTTAAAAACCGTATATCATATTCTTGAATGTGATAAAAGTGTAGAAGAGTGTAGAATTAGATTACTAATCTGCTTTCAGCTATTCTATTTGATTCATTTTTTTTTAGGTTATTTTATTTAACAGAAAGACTAAATGCGCTTGCAATACTTTCAATGGAGAAAAATTTCCTCAATTGTCATCCAGAAATAAAGGAGAAAATTATTGAGTTTTTTGCCGCAAATTAAAACAGGAAGAATGGATTTCATTTTTAAATGAATAGATCAAGCTTGAAGTGTAAGAATTTAAGTTAAAGTGAGTAAAAAATGTGGTTTTTTTTGTTAGGATTTTATCAAGTTCCTGAATAAATTTTCTTTTTTTACATGTTTTTTTTCTTTTACACAATTTTAAAACAAAGGCTAAACATTTTCTGGAGCAGCACCCCCACTAATTTTAGCTACGAGCCGCCACTGGAGTTCTTTCACATGCTCCATTTACATTTCTTTGAATGGAAATGTCATAAAAGTTACAATGTCCTCTTACTTTGAATACTCAGTGAATCTTCTCCCCTCCCTATCGCCCCCAAATTATCCATACGAATTTTATGTTTGCTCTGAAAAGCAATTTAAATAAGCAAATGTTCTGCATCTTCTATACATTTGAAGTTCTTTAAGTCGCCACTCTTCATTCGAATTTCAAATATTTTATTATTTCTTTTAAATTTTTGATCAAGCTCATAACTTTGTTGTGCCTCACTGTTCAGTCGGCCCTTGTATCTTTCCTCCACACTTGCACCGGCCGCTCCAACCATCCTCCTTACTTCCTGGACAAGCCCACAGTCTATGTTCTCTAAGCCGTCCGTAACGCTTCCACCTCTATAATCAGCACCAAAGAGAACTTTTTTGTAAGAGCGATTTTGTTGAGACTCCTTCCGCCGTTCCTACCTCCCACCGCGACTCACGTTGCCGGGACTACTTCCTACCTCCCACCGCGACTCACGTTGCCGGGACTACTTCCTACCGCCCACCGTGACACACGTGTTGCCGGGACTCCCTCCTTATACCCCTCAACTATCACCATCGGCTGGTCCTCGTCATCGCCGTTCCACGAGATGATATACATCCGCCGCTCTGACAAAGCCCACCCACCACAGTGCCTAGCCACAAACGTCACCAGGAGACCACACTTCGAATGATGCAACCAGCTAAACCCGAAGACGCAGTTAGGGATGACAGTTCTTATCAGAGATTTACTTTTTTCTTATAATCTTAGATTTAGTTAATTCAGTTTTTCAATGATATCATAAAGCTATGATTATGTAATTAATTACTTTCCAACTGATCGTATTGTTCTCCTTGTAATGTTAAAAAAACTCTTCGATTTGTGGAAGAAAGCTCTTGAAACTCCTTAAGATTATAGTGGGGCTGAGCCAGCATGAGTGAGCAGAAGAGGGCTCCTGAACCTCCTTAAGATTATAGCGTGGCTGAGCCAGCATGAGTGTGCAGAAGAGGGCTCCTGAACCTCCTTAATATTATAGCGTGGCTGAGCCAGCATGAGTGTGCAAAAGAGGGCTCCGGAACCTCCTTAAGATTATAGCGTGACTGAGCCAGCATGAGTGTGCAAAAGGGGGCTCCTGAACCTCCTTAACATTATAGCGTGGCTGAGCCAGCATGAGTGTGCAGAAGAGGGCTCCTGAACCTCCTTAAGATTATAGCGTGACTGAGCCAGCATGAGTGTGCAGAAGAGGGCTCCTGAACCTCCTTAAGATTATAACTTGACTGAGCCAGCATGAGTGTGCAGAAGAGGCCTCCTGAACCTCCTTAAGATTATAATGTGACTGAGCCAGCATGAGTGTACAGAAGATGATCTCCATATTTAGCTCCTCGTTTTTCGAGCAAAGCTCGATACCGGCTTCTATGTAGGCTTCTGGCTCGAATAGGGTTCACAATTTTAAACGCTGGGATCAACCTAATTTGAAATCAACATTTTTGATGATGTGGTATAACGTAAATGTGGTGGACATGTCTTCTTCATTTTTTCACAAGATAATGAAACCAAACTCCCTCACCCGACCCTTCACCTAACTTCCAGAATGCATTTTGAAACATTAAATCTTCATACTTTTTTTTGTCTATTTGGAACAGACCCTAATCCCCGTTATCAATTTTGAATTCTCTACCACCCAAAGAAGTAGGTGTTTGAACTAGTTTAAGAAATGTTCATCACCTCCCTACCCCCTCAATCATTTCACAAATTCCCCCTTGGAAGTGTTTATTTTTATTTGGTTTTCTGAAGAGGTTCTTCTATCGGAAATCTGCTTTCCAAATTTAAATTTTATACCACACCTAAAAGTGGCTTTTCCCTGACCCTCCTCATTTCCCGTGGTCCCATTTACAATATTGAGACACTTCTGTTAATTATTTTAAGTGGTCTCAATTTACCTTTCACCCTAATTTAATTTTTTATCACCCTTGTAAATTGTTGTTTCTATGTGCTTTGAATGTTTTGAAATCACCATCAACTCCAACTTTGAAAACTTAAATTTTAAGATCTGTTTGATTATTTTGAGCAGTACCTCCACCCACATGACAAATTCTATTCTACCTACTTCTCCTAATATACTTTTCATATACTCGTATATATAAAAACCCGTAGACCCCCAGATTCCCAGTGACCCATTGTGAAATGACCCATTTTAAGACTTTTCTTTTTAAATGGGGTAATCCCTCAACCATCCTGCAAAGTTTTAGTTTTTCTAGCTCATCCAGAAGTGGCTAATCTTTTTCTGGACAAATACATAGGCCTATACGTTCTTATTTATATTTATATAATTATATAATATTAAAATAGAAAAAAAATTAACATTTTTTTATTTTTGTTAATTTTTGCCATGTATAAAGATAAAGACGACACAAAATTTAATTAGTGACATCCATTATTTGTTGACAACCTGTAAAATGTGTACACCGTAAAACATTCTCTTTCCTTGCCAAAGACGAGGAAAAAAGGAATTAAAATGTATGTAATAAACTCACAACAAAAGTGATAGCATAAATAAAACTCCTAGCATATAAAAAGGCGTTGGAGACATGTTTTAAGAGATATAGAATTAATGGATAAGCTAAAGTTGAAAATAATAAACTTCTTCGATGTTGCATCGTAAATGCTATACAAGTTTTTTGTTGATAAAATTAAGTTTGATTAAAAAAACTGACGCAAATATGTACATGATGTAGTGGAAATTTAAAAGCCTTTATTTCCCTCTTTCATGGTTTTGTTTGGCTTACCACCGGATTTTAATAAATTTTAACATAATATGATAAAATAACGTTCTAAAATTGCTAATTTTTTATTTTAAACTTTTTAAAACAAAACATTTAAGGTTACTATTTTATTTCTGTGTGATTTCCATAAACATGGCATAGATATCTATCTTTTCTTCAGTAATTACGGTCGATAATTTAAAACGTTCCTCCTATTTTCTTCACCTCGTGTAGCCTTGTGAGAATGTGCCTAGTAATGTATACATGGGTCCATACCACTCTGGCGCCATTATCGAATACCATTATTCAAATTAAGTTTCGTACAGCGCTGATGAAGGAGGGAAAAAACATCTCCACCCCCCCCCCCCCCCC
>CABFOW010005724.1:13894-39331 GCA_902141385.1 Timema californicum
AAAAAACCCCCCCCCCCCCCCCCACATATAATACACATTTTTAAACACGCACACCATGTTACCACACGCCAAAAGAACAGTTCTATCAAGCTTCTTATACGTGAAAAGTGTGAATTATTCCGATAATTGATCATTGATTGACCAGGTGGCGTGATTTCGGCTCGAAAAATCTTTAAAACAGGTCAGCCTAACCTCTGGCGGCTGGTCTAGGAACAACCAAGTCTTTGCTAGTTTGTATATTACGGTTGTGTAATGGTTGCCCTAAAGCGCCGACAGATGGAAGCACATGCTATTAAAGAAGTTCAGGTGTCTGTTGAGTTTTTTTTATTATGCAACACTAATTAAACATCAACAGTAATACTACTCAAATTGAAACAAAAATACAAATAAATGTTCTAATGACGCAATCACATCGCCAAAGTAATCAACTGTATTAGACGGGAAAGTCATCGATTTTGTTAATATGTACACATTGTGCCCTTGAGCCTTCGATCAGAAGACCATTAGAAATTAGAAATAGTAATTTGCTCATGTTAGTCAAACGATGTCTACTTACTATGTTGGCATATCCAAATTTGTATAAATCATCAACGATAAATAAAATCGATCATCTTTGATATAACATTTAAAATATGTGAGGCTAAGCAAACTTGAAAAAGAGGACCTATTATGGGCGCCACCTTCTTGAAGAGAAATAAACTTTACATCGCGGTACTTTAACGGGATTGGCAGTTTTCTGAAGCTTCAAAACGATCCTCAACCAGCTTCAACATTTACAGATCTCAAAGCTGCAACATTTCCTGTAAAATGTCGTTAAAAATGTGTTAGCTGCACCTTTTCAATATTTCCTTTTTAATTAACATATAATATATGTCAAAGTGGTCCTGGAATTTAATTACAACTTTTTCTCTCTATTTAAAAAGTTTTCCATGCTATGCTATGCTCTTGAAAGAGCTTGTTGATATCACCAGGTGAAGAAAATTAAACTCTTATGCTCGAACTGAAGCAATATTTTATTTATTTTGGCGGGGGAAAAAAATATTGCTATAAAACAGCAAAAATATTGCCCTTAACTCGCGTTACCTACAGCCTCACTTTAAAAGTAAGAGTTTGAATGCTATATTAATGCATAATTATACCTTGAATGAACTAAATTTTAAAATAATAACCCGCTTTTTAATAACGTGGGGTTCCTGGAAGTGTGCAACGCATCCTGTTACGGCTGGTGTCCCCCCCCCCCCCCCNCCCCCTTTTAAAAAAGGGGGGGTCCCGGAAGGGTGCAACCCACCCTGTTTCGGCTGGTTGCCCCCCCCCCCCCCGCCTTACCTTCCCCACAACCCCTATAAGGTTTGATATGTCATAATACTTACCAAGATTTTGAAACGGATAAAGTAATTACAAATTAAACAAATTGGCATATAAAATTCCCAAACTAGTTTAAGTTACACCACAAAAGTCTAATTAGCGTCTCTATGTTAGCCACTAAAATATAAGAATTATGAATGGGGGTTTAAGTCATAAACAGCACCTTAGTTAAAAGAAAACCATCATTCAATTACCCAATGGAGCTTAGATGGCTTCAACAATAAGAGTGGGATGCACCCTTCAATTACCCTGAAAATAAGTAAATGAGATTACTTTGAATGGTTCCGCTATGGTAGAGCTCGTGGCCATAGTGTATTACATCAAGGCAAGACTGCCTCCTTCCTTCCAGGGTGAACGAAGAGCACATATTATATGATAGAGTAGTTATTGCTATAGTCAACCTTAAATTATATCAACAGGTCCTAGTGCAAATGTCATCCATTAGTCGAACAAATTATATCAGGCACAAAGACGAACAAACATGGTTAGTACTGTCCAATTTTAGTGGGAAGGGGCTTTTATAACAGCTATAAAATGTACTAGATATGCTTTCATGTATTCCTACGTAAAGTCATGTGATTTGTAGCTGTCATTGTTGATCGATATTATTTATCAATACCTTGAAAATAGCACTAATTATATGTTATTGTTGGTTTCAAAATAATATGTACTGTACGTATGTTCTAAAAGGTCCTTTTTGGGAAAATTTGAATGTACTCATTTCATATTTCCACGAGATAAGGAATAGGTTAAAAATAAAGTGCCTTTACAACTTTAGATCCGTTTTATAACGCCGAATGTGCGTAATATCCTGAGGAATAAGGCACATTACACAGAAATAATGTTAAAGGCAACAAACCATGTCTGATAAACTTTTAAAATTGTTAAATTCCTTGAAATTTTCAGGTTTTTCCGAACAAAAAATTGCATATTTTTATATTTCATATGGAAATCCATAAATACAATTTCTAGCTATTTTCATTGTTTTAAGAAACGTTCTCGGCAAAAAAAAAAAGATCACAACTCAATACAAAAGGTGTTCTTAGCATAATGTCACTAATTTAAAATAAAACAAATAGTTTACACTAAATTATTCTCTTTTACTTCGAACCTTTGAAGCTTTTTTTGTATGGATACTTCAAAGCTTTAGATATTTATTTTATAATCATCAAGACTTCTCCTTGACTTTTCCCGGTGTGCATCAGCCTTAAAATCCTCAAACTATAAATCACCCCTCTTTCTCACTCTAACTAAAATACAACCATCCCGAGACTTCTTGATTTGTGGTCATCAAAACAGCTTTTATTTGAGTTTAACAAGTCGGCCGTTGCTATGAATAGCTCCATCATCTACTCGACTTTCTTTTTGAAAGCCAAACAAACACTTGTAACGTCTCAGTTTGACAGATAAAAAAAGAAGTCGGGGACCTTCTTGTCAGTTCTTATTTCCTTCACAACGAATTTTTTTTAATGACCACACCTTTCAAAGGTTGTAGTGAGGACAGGGGGGCAGTAATAAAGATGTGTATCAATGTCATCAATAAGTCCTTGGTGCAGGGAGGGCATAGTTAGTTATCTCAATGACCTCTGAGTTATTAAGACACGCGCCCAAAGCTTTAAAAAGCTTGAGCTAACACATATAAAAAACTACTAGTACAGCCCTTGTGTTGGAAATTTCAAGGAAAATATTAACGAGGGATTGATAAACTATATTCCATTCATGGTAGGAATTGACTTCTGAAAGGCCTTTTTTCCTACCATAAATCTACTATATAGTAGGATATTGGTAGGAAAAAAGACCTTTCAGAGAGTAATTCCTACCGTGAATGGAATATTCCGACCCGAATGTATTTTACTTGAAAATGTGTTCTATATTAAAATGATTTTAGCAGAGCACGCTTATCCATTGCGATACAAATTTCACCACAGAAATTAACATGAAATATATTTCAGGTTCCGGAACACTAATGAAAACAGCTTGATAGTAGTTTGTGTTTCAAATGGGGTGTTTAGCGCAGTTTAACAGCAAGACACATTGTCTAGAGGAGGAGGTGGTTTATATGAGTAGGAGTCTGTTTTCTAGGCCTACCGTAATACATTTTATATTAGTGGATGGGTGTACAAAGTCAGCTATTTCTCGGTGGGCTTGAGTCTAGATGATCCTACCATCTCTTGGCGGACATGCTTTACCTAGCTCAGATACTGCTTGCCATCTCTTGATGGACGTCCTGTACCTATATAAACTCTGCCTTCTCTTGACGGACGCGCTGTATTTAAATAAGCTCCGCCACCGCTTTGTGGATGCGCTGTACCTATATAAACTCTACCATCTCTTGACGGACGCACTATACCTATATAAACTCTACCATCTCTTGACGGCCGTACTGTACCTATATAAAATCTGCCATAACTTGACGGATGTGCTGTGACTATATAAGCTCTACCATCTCTTGACGACCGTGTTGTACCTATATCACACATTGTCATCTCTTGACAAAAGCGCTGTACCTATATAATAAATTCTGCCATCGCTTGACGGACACACTGTACCTATATAAACTCTACCATCTCTCGACGGCCGTGCTGTACCCACATCAGCCACTCTTGTCGTAGCCACGGCAACTGGTCAAGGACAGCTACTGCACTTGAGATGCCTTTGTTTAATATACGGGACTTATTTCCATATTTCCACTTGTGCCCACATGGTAGATAGCTGCCAAGCGTTGTGTGGGGGCTAAATGTTATTTAACCAACTTGCCTATCTTATCCTAGATCATATCCACATTTCATAAATACAAACCGGATCCTGATAAAATAAAACTATTTTTCGTAAATTGATTTACAACATGTCAATATTAGGCTAATTGTCCGCCCCCACCGCAGCAATAATTATTTTATTTTTAAGATTACATTTGTCCCGAATATACCATTAAGTTCACTATAAACAAATTCAGTGAATTTTACTTAGTGAACATGTCATCATTAAATTCACTCACATTTTTAAGTTCCAAATTAATACAGTCTTGAGAGAATATAAATGGTGTATTATATTACAGTTTTTGGGTTTACACCTAGGTCGGGGACTAAAGAAACGTTAAATGCCTCAGCAACCGTTCACACCCAAAGCATGAGAACAGAGAAGGGGTTGGAGAGGTATAGGAGATTATTACCCCCCTACACCCTGGAATAAATTTAGCCCCTTATATATCTATTTCACTACCCTTCAATATTCTAGCTAAAGGCATATAAGTATTTTTTAAATTCAAGATTAAGACTACACTAAATAGCTTCTATGGGTATATTCGCTTCCCCCGCTCCCCCCGTTGGCTTGGCTGTCCAACAAGTAACTCAAAAACACATTTTCTTGTGTTAACTCAACCCCTTACCCAAAAACACTCAAATAAGGTTACGGCACCAAAGTGGGAAATATCTAATTGCAACAAAAATATGACTATTAGTAAAGGTTTGAAAAAGGTTCACTAATTCCCGAGTCCAAATTGCGCCAAATCCAGTTTAGGTAGAAGAGGTGGACCATGTTAACAACCTCTCGCCGCATACCTTACCCTCTCCTATATTCTAACCTAGACTAACCTAACCTAACATTTTTTTTAAAATATATAATATGTTTTATTGTTATGGTTAACAAGGTTCTAAAGAGATCGAGTGGTCATAGACTAACATTTCTTATTTATGTAAATTTCCAGTGTGCCGTTGGTGAAAATTTGGTCTGATTTTAGGAAGTACTTTTGGGTCCTTGACACAATTTGGGTTCAGTCAGGTGCCTGAACCATATAGATTGGTGTGATTCAGGTGAGCCCATCAATGTATGAGACCATCACCAGATATAGAATGGCAAGAGTATTTTTATTAGGGGTGTCGGTCTAACATTAAAAATCGTGTCTATTGAAATCTTGATTTTAAAAAAGACCCATCTTAAAAGATTATAGGCCTTTCATAATATTTTCTTCACGAGTTAGGATTTTTTTTAGTGTTTTACTACAAGAGAAGAATCGATGGTGGTGGTGCTATATTATTTGTGTAGGGGAGATTGGGCAGTTAGAAAAATAAAGGGTTTTGCCCTTCAACTCTAACGGGAGTCCAAGAACCCTCTCCAGGAAAATATTACAAGAAAAATCTGTACACCTAGAGGCTATTCGGAGGAATCTTTACTTTTAAATTTGTTTTTAAATTTAAATAATTCTAGAGGCTTGTTTTGGAGAAATTCTTGTCCAAAATCTTTTTGAAAAAATTAATTTCTATAAGAAGCAAGATAAAAGTCTTCCCCTGGATTTTTTTTAAAGTGGTTGCTCCAGAGTCTATAAGCTACTTCAAATTGTCTTTGCCTGGAGATTTTTGAAAATTAGATGCATTGACAAGATATTTTAAATGACGCTCCCTCAAATAATGTTTTAATATTGGTTGCATCTAGAAGCTATTTGGAGTGGTCCTATAATGGCACTTTCTTTTAATTAGCTTGAAGTATTGGAATGGTGGAGGGAGGACATTTGCGCCCCTACCCCGAATCTCCAGGTGTGCCATTGTATATATTGTATATATTACAAACCCTTCCCATTGGGATATTAGCATTTGTTCGAAAATCTGGTATTTTCAGCGGTTGCAGCCAATATTGAAATACAATAAAAATGTGTAAATTATTTAAGAAGATGGAACTAAAAATACTATATATAACTAGTTTTTGCCCGCATCTTCACCCACGTTAGTGTCATTTTAAAAATATGTTCACTAAAGCAATAACGTTTCTAATCCCTGATTTCTTGATTTTCCATACAGAGAAGAAATCACGCAACGTATAAAGTAGAAAATACCATGAATAAAACTTAAAAAGAGTTGATGAAAGACGTATTTTCAGTATCAAAAATGGCAATGTAGTGTAAATATTCTAGTTTTAATACTAAACACACAGAATATTTGTATTAATTCTATCTATGATATCTTCCGACATGCTTTCTCTATTGGTGAGCCAAAATGCGAGAGGACCTGTCACATGAAAAATTATGAAGGAGAGCAAATACCCGAGCTAGGAAGAAGAGCAACACAAAGTGGATTTTAATACACTACTGCTCCAGTGAGAGTCATCCTCTAATAGTACGTCTGGTACATAGCAAATAAAGCCAAAAAGCTGCACTTTTTGATTGGAATATGCCACTTTCTGTAGTCNTTGCAAACTAATCGGTAGGATGCGTGAACTACCTAATTCATGGTTCGTAATACCCGGCTGTGGACACCCCCCTTAGTTACTCCGAGGGGAAGGGAGGATTCCCAAACAGAGCCCCATTGTTTTTGGCACTAGAAATTCATAATTTTTCAAGCCTTGCAGGAAGCAACAGGATCTTCAGCGCAGAGTTTGAAAAAGGTAATTAATGTTGTGTCACATTGGTTTTTTGGGGTTTCAGTGACATTACTTGTACACATTGTCAATGTTCGATATGGACAGATAAATTAATAACAATCCATAATCCCAACTGAAATAATTGTTCTCCCAGATTGCTCAAGTTAATACTAAACGTCGCTTGATTACTGCCTTTAATTATTTACTTACACACATATTTAATGGATATGATGAGACTGTACAACTCCACATTAATGTGTGAGTCGAATATTCTCAACAGGGCGGGTTTTTGAAGGCCCACCCAATGATTGTATATCTCCAACTCTTAAGAATAGATCGTGACCGAGCGTCCTACATCGTCGGGATGCCGTCTACGGTATTTGTAATATCCACAATTCCCATCGTCGTTGTCCTTTTAAAGATCATTTTAATAGTTTTCGCGTCGTAGCCCTTGAACGATCTTTTGACTAGTTCTTGTTGCATGCACCGAGACAATTGTTTCAAATGTCCGTATGGGCCACGTACTAAATGTTAGTTACATTTGTATGCAGTTGTAGGTTGATGTTTGAATCTGAAATCTCCGAAATTATCAATGAAAATATATCATCAGGTCTGATTTTGTTCCTGAATACATAACGGTAGCTGCACTTGTTTCAGTCCTCGCTTTTAGCAAATCCAGTGTACATTAAACACTTGTATTGCCTTAAGCGTCACTCTACAGCTCCTTGAAGGCATAATTTTTAAATGGCCTAACTTTTAGAGATACGTTCAACATAATATAAAAAATACAGAATTAAAATCTGTTAAGTAGTTCTCAAGTTATAAGCGACCACAAAGGTTGTTTCACACTATGCTCATGCTCACGAGATTCTCCGAGCTAATCACACAGTGAAGCTCACGCCCACGAGATGTTCCGAGCTAATCACACAGCGACGCTCACGCCCACGAGATGTTCTGAGGTAATCACACAGCGACGCTCACGCCCACGAGATGTTCTGAGGATAATCACACAGCGACGCTCACGCTATGCTCCTGACTCATCCTGGATGTTAGTAATTTGGTACACTGCATAGAAATTAGTGAAATTAATTTTTCTTACGAGAATATTTCTTAATGATATCATTATTACTATACGAGGATGAATCAAAAAATAGAAGAAAAAAATGGGTACACCCCTATTTGCTGTCTGGAACAAAAGAGGGGGAGCTTCATAGACTATATCCGCAATTACTTCATGATTACTTGATGATTACTTCAAATTCCTTCAGTAGTTTTGGATGTGTAGAGAACAGTGCTTTCAAAAGTTGAGTAGCTTTTAAAAAAAAGAGAATACCAAATTTCGAGCGGTTATTTCGCCAAGAGAGAAATTGGCGGTTTGTTCAAGGTAAGTTAGTAATATTTATACTAATATATTTTATTATATATAGTCTATACGAAATTAAATGACATTGAAAAAGCACAAATCATTCAGTTTAGTGTGTTCCAGGAGAAAACTGATAAAAGTAACTAGAACAGGCGTAATTGAAGTCAGTATTATGGTGAAGTGGCTTGTGGCGGGGATACATAGGAGCTTTGCGACGTGATATTTCCTAGGTAGGTCAATTCTGTCCCTGTAGGAGGATTCTGTATTTTGGCGTCACGTTGGGCTGGAGGAGCATGGGGCTGAGGTCAGACTGTGGTATGGGCATTAATTATTTCGCTTCCATCCAATATACTAAGTTTAAAAAAATGTATTTCTTATTAGGTGTTGGCTTACAGGTGAAAATATGATAAAGGTTTTCAGTTTAAATTCGAAAAATAGGTCCAAGGAATTTTTTCTTTGCAGCAATGACAGCAGCTTCTTTCTTGTTTTTTTTTTAAGTTAGCACTTTATCGTCGAAAAAGAAGCTTTTTCCTGTTTATTTCGGTAAAAATCTACATAATGTAAACTAAACTGTTTCGCAATCAGTTAAGCGGTTCCAGAAATCTTAAGCATTATACATACAGGCTGACACTTTGTTTTATAAGTAATCGAGAGCAAATATGGTTCCAGAGAGTCTAAGTTGTAACAATTGTTTTAATTGCATGTTGGAAGAATTAAAATAAATTAAAATCCATTTTAGTCTTCTTCGGTTCCTGTTTTAGCTCCTATATAAAAATCAAATATATTTAGTTTACTAATTTGTCAAATTATACAATTCATAAATATGTCAGTTTAATATAATTCCATATTCATGGGTGATTTTTCCAAACAAGCCCTTAAACATGACTGCGCTGTCGAGCAAACTGAATTATTCAAACAATGTCGTTCGCCGCATTGGAATAAATGAGGACATGGTATGGCTGCTACGTTTTGAACCCAAGGCCATCACGCTTGATGACAAAACGGCAGCGAATGTTAATTGTATCATATTAGTGGGGAAAAACACACTATTAGTTACGGAGCCACTTTCACTGGGAAGAAGAATAATTAATTAGCATTTAACTAAAGACATAGCCAAAAATCCTTTTTCTTTTCTACAAGAGTTTGTTTAAAATACGTTGTGCTATACATTGTTTCTTTTTAGCTATAGAGGATTGAAATCTATTCATAGTCTTACAATCATATTCATTATCAAATATATACATCTTCAAAGGTAAAACAATTGTCTAAAAGTGCATAAGTATAGTATTTGACTTGTTATCATGAATAGAGGACTCCAGTGGAAAGTTATTTGGAACATTACCAATATTGTTGGATGCACGGGTAGTGTGCCTGACTGAAGGCCCCATTTGTATACATATATATATATATATGCATTTTTATACATATTAATAAATTGAAGAGTTTGTTTTTCATGAGCATTTCGTGATATCTACCGCACGCAGAGGGCTGAAAATTATAAACTAGTAGCCCCTGCGCACAAATATAAGAACCTCGAAGCTGGATTTTAAAAAAATGTATTAGATTTTTTTAATTTATTAAAAATTGGGTTGTATGAACCGAAATTAAGATATTATTTTCTGTCTACTTGGAGCAAAGAATATCGTTACCCTGGGTAACCTATCAGTGAATTGCATGGTTACCCTGGGCAACGACAGGTAGTTCTGGTAATATGTACACAATTATATAGATCACCCCCCCCTCCCCCATGCCCTCCAATAAACTGGTTCCCGTCAAGATTTATTTCACTCCCCTTCGATATTCTCAAAAATGAACCCTTGCATCATACTCAAAATATAATATTTTGGGGCATGCCCTCCACACCCCTCTTTAGCCTTCGCTGTCCAAGTACCTCAAAAACTTTAACATAAATAATGATCATTCCTATTATCATCACCTAAGTAATATTTACACGTAAAAAATATGGAATCTAGTCTTTGAAGCGCTCTTAATTTTTTGAGAAATGTTTTTAACATATTTAAGGTGTTTATGCCACAGGTGCACTTGATTAATTTTCTTCAACCCTCATCGGTGGGCACGTAGTATGAATGCCAATCCCATTTAGTCTGGTTTGCCGATAATTTCGAGGTTCAAATACCAATTGGGTATTATTTCCTGAACGATTTCTCACTCTCCCTCCACGCAAATGTGGGCACGGTTCTTATAAATGTTAGCTTCCTTCTCCCTACCCTCTCTGTGTAAAATATGTGGATATTCCAAATGAGTAATAAGATGCGGTGCTCAAAACAAATGATCTCTCCTACTCTCAAACTCCTCTCAGGACCTTTCTGTCCTAACCTCTGTAACGATTTACGATTCGAACCGTCATATTCCCGTTTAGCAGGAACTTATAAATAAGTAGGACGGCGGGCGATAGGAAGAGTTTGTTACGTCGTCGCAATCTATGCTCGTGGTTTTGGCAAAGCTCCCACCAGGGTGTGGGTGTGTTCAGCCATCTCGCAGTCGAGTAAAAGTGCATAACAATTATATATTACGATCATATTATAGCGACAACCGAATTGGTGACTACCCTGACAAAGGTATTAAGGTGGTATACAGTCCAGTTTACATTAGAATGGACTTTTAGGAAATACAGGACTCATTTTTCATTTTCTTGCAGCCCACATTGATTTCATTTTACTACGTTATTAGTTGTTTTTGTAGCAGCGAATTTTATTACTCGTTCGGGTTATGCGCATAATACGTACTAATTACTCTATTGGGTTAAGGATTAGGAAGTTCGAATTAAGGGAGTGTGTGCCCACATTTGCTTGGAGGGCAAATAAATAAATGGCCAAAGACGTGCCAATAAAAGAAAAACATGTCATGCCTGTCATGCCAACATTTAGCGATTAATAATAACTTTTTCTTTTAAAAAAACTGTATCTCAAATTAAAAACCTTTCCATTATAAGTAGTTTAGTAAAAGTTAATTAACTTGTCGGAAAGACGTTTAACTTTGTATTCCAATTTCACACTTGAATACATAATTACTTTAAATGCGAGCTTTAATTTAACAGTGCGGAGGACTTCCCACTGGAAAACTTGATCAAGAGGTGTATCAGAATCTAGCGTAGGTTTTAACTCGTCTTTAAGAAGTGCGATCCCCAACCACTTTTCCCCACCCTCTCAGGAAACTAATAATATTCTGTCCTGTGAATGAGAGGAATAGGGTGGGGGAATTAGGTACCCAACCGTGGAGCGGTGAGCCTAGCAAATTAATTAAGCGCATAAGAGTTTTGGGCTTAAACCTTTATTATCATGAACAGGAAGTTTTTGGCTTACACCTTTATTATTATGTACATTAGGTTTTGGGCCCCAACCTTTATTATTATTTTTATGTGGTTATTGTGCTTTAACCTTTATTATTTCACTAATCGCACCGTTAGTTATATATTTCTTTTTTGACTCTCACGCAGTCATATCTTCTCAATTACCTTTGCTTCCCCGACTTCACCCCTCCCCCCCTTTCTTTCATGCATAGAACACCAAAATTGGTGTGTTTATTTTTGAAAATTCAAGGTTTGTATAACGTAAGCGCAACCCGCTTCGGTATCCGCATGGCTTAAGGCGTCAGTCACTCTAGCACTAGACTAGATTGCTTATGACTGGGATATCACTGTCGGGTGTACTGAGGAGGGTTTTTCCTAACGGCTTTACACTCTCTCTCCACGCAAATTGGTCTACACTCCCTCTAAATTCAACCGTCCTTATCCCTAACATAGTAGACTAATTAGTACATAGTTGTATAACTCAAACGGGTAGTAAGAGGTGGTGCTAAAAAATTTGGGCAACAGAATAATTTGATTGGAGCCATGGATTTTTTAAAACCTTAATACCTCAGAACTACTATTAATGCCCTAAGCCTTTCACGACCTCGACATTGCAAGATCGTGTTTAGGTTCACCAACAAAGACTTTAATTTTACACAAAATTACCAGCACCAGTGGGCACGTGGATATAGGCGTCAGTTTAGTTTTATATGGTTTGCCTGAGATGGAAGGGTAAGGCTTCGAAACTCTGTCAAGCGAACTGCGATTGATTTCTTTTATTAAGATGGTTTACCCACTCACCCTAAAGTCAAATTTTTATAAACAGGTCCTTATCTGACAGCTATAAAAAGTTAATTATCAGGTATTCATACGTCAAGTCATGTGATCTTGTAGTAGAATATATTATAAATACCTAGGTAAGATGGAGTAGTGGGAAACAATTTAGGGAAAAAATATTTAAAGAAACATTTTAAGTACCTACATCCGATCCTAGATTCACTAACGATAAATGCAATTCTGCTCCGGCACAAGTCTATAAATGGCGCAACTTTGCATCCAAGATACGCCTTATTATTTGTGCCATTTCCATATTCACTAAACAAGACGCAAATTGGTGGAAAGATTATGGTGATGCCTTCATAAACGTCATCAATTGCTCTCTTTTCAACCAATCCTTTTGAAGAATTTACTTTCAAAGTCAAGGCTATTTTATTTTAAATCTCTTATGAAAATGAGAGCAAATACAAAGATTTCTAAACATTTTGCTCATGAACTAGCAATAAAATTAGAAGCGACCTCTTTCTGGGTGCTTTACAAAAACAATATTAGTGCATTATTTTGTATTTATTTATATTATTAACTTTAAGCTTAAGTTATATATTTAAAGCTATACTAACCACCATATTTAGTGACGAGATGTCTTTGGACTTGAAGGAATACAAACCTTTTTGAATCCAGACAAAGATTACACAGTTCGTGATTTGTTTTTAATAGGGCAAGAAATGCCATTACATTGTTTCGATGTAAAATTTCAACAATAAAAGGTAAGCAATTGCTTTTATACCACTATCTAAATTGAAACAAATGTTGTGCTCGACAGACGTATGTTATTTTAATTTCCTTATTATTAATTGGGGTACAGACGGTTAACTAATTATTGTATTTCCAGCCATAGTGATAATATGCCGCCATTTAAATTTATTGAAGTGACAATCGGAATTCACTAACGAGAGCAAATAGTTGCGCCAGCGCAAGTTTGAAAGATGTGCCCAAATCCCTATTCACTAAAAGGAGCAGGCGCAATTTGAGAGCAAAGTTGTGCCTTTTATTTTCCACCACTCAAGAGTAGGCGCAACTATTAAATCATGATTGTCACTTCAATAAATTTAAATAGCGGCATATTATCGTATTGGCTTAAAATACAATTAGTTACCTAACTGTACTCCAATTAATAATGAATTAATTAAAATAACAGAACGTATGTCAAGCACGAAATTTGTTTCAATTTAGACAGTGGAAACAAACAATTACATACCTTTTATTGTTGGATTTTTACATTCAAACAACGCAATGGCATTTCTTGCGTTATATAGAACAAAACTACGAACTGTGTAATCTTCGTCTAGATCCAAGAGGTTTGTATTCCTTCAAGTCCAAAGACATCTCGTCACTAAATATGGCGGTTAGTATAGTTTTAAAATAAGTTTGTATAAATGTTTTATTAATGGAATGTAAGCTTTAAAATAATAATATTAATAAATACTAAATAATGTACTAATATTGTTTTTGTAAAGCACCCAGAAAGAGGCCGCTTCTGATTTTATTGCTTGTTTACAAACAAAATACTTAAAAATATTTGTATTTGCTGTCATTTTAATTGGAGATTTAAAATAAAGTAGCCTTGACTTTGAAAGTAAATTCTTCACAAGGATTGGTCGAAAAGAGATCAACTGATGACGTTTATGAAGATATCACCATAATCTTTCCACCAGTCTTCGCCTTGTTTAGTGAATATGGAAATGGCACAAATAATAAGGTGCATCTTTGGGAGTATCTTGGGTGTAAAAGTGCGCCATTTATAGACTTGCGCCGAAGTAGAATTGCACTCGTTATTTAATCCAGATACTGGATGAGAAGTGAGAACGAATGGAGGGATACAAATAAACACAGAGTCCAGTAAAATATTTGTAGAGCTCTGCGTCTGTACATCCAACAAGGTTTTACCACGAGTGCTGAGGAAGTTAGTTGGTCATCACAAAGATCACAGATTAGGCTAGTCTCTTTAGTCTTGTATACTTAAGGTACCCTTGCAGCTACAAGCGTGGCAGGAGTAGGAAGAAAGTGCGGACACCATGAGACCATCAGCACAAGCATGACCAATACACGACCTTCAACGTTAGATCTGTGGGGCCCAACAGGTCAATTTGAAAAACTTTAAATTGTAGAAATAAGCAAAAAATGAACCCGCTTCAATGAAGGCGTCCCTCTCATGTTAAACTGGCCTGCTGAAGATGGGGATATCAAGGTTTGAATCCCGGCTGGGTCTACTGAGAGTGGTTTCAATAAATTGTTTCTCACTCCCCTTCCACGCTAATGTGGGTAAATTATCTCTAAAATGCTTCTTTCCTACCCCCTTCTCAGTGCGTATAACCTTAACAGGTAGTAAAGAGTAAGACGGGGTGATAAAAATAAATGGTACGGAACTCCACACGGACTTTCTCGCTCTAATGTTTAAGAATGGAGATATTTACTCAAAACTCTTAATATATGTTAAACAAAATAATATACACTAGCAAACCCAAGCATAAATTGCACTGTACTTATGTAAAACTTTTTTGAGTCCCGGTTTTAAATTTTATAGTTTTATTTTTAAAGTCCTCATTGCTTGCACCAATAAAAATATCAATATTGGGTCCAGAAGGGTCAACAATTCGTATTAAAATTTCTATTTCCGGTTAAAATTTTCCGACATTTTACTAGGCGTTGCAAATCTTCATGCCATCGCATTGCTAAATTCCTCATTTATAAGTTTGGCCAGTAAAAAATGTAGATATTGATTATTGAGTCTAAAATGGAGATATATCGTTGTTGTATAAACATTTCTCCTAAGAGATTTAAAGAAAAATAAAAAACTTTTTGAGAGACTTATTTATATTTCTTACTCTATGGCAATGTAGAATTAGTGCGTTAAAACTCTAGGAGTATATCTTTACAACTAAAGCTCACAAAATTGTTTTGATATATTTGCCAATATCGCAGAAACTGTTGGATTAATAAAACTATATTTGATTTGAAAGTTTTTTATTTTTAGTAGTACTACAATTTTGCAACGATACCCTATTTAGTATCTCAAATATTAGCGGAGGTACGAAAATTTCCGCTTCTGTAGGGTACCCTAAAAGTCATTTTCATGGGAAAATGAAAATAGCCTTTTTATTTAAAATCTTATTCAACGCCTGGATACGAATTTTAATCAAAATAGCTATAGCCTTTTTGAGAAAATCGATTTTTTTTCTTTTCACTTTTTACTGATATACTCTTAATTTTAGGGTTAAATAGACACACTGACAGACGTCATTGCAAAAATTACTTTTTAGGGATCGGGGGTTCATGAGACTTTGACATCGAGAAACATTTTGGGTTAGATTTTTTTACGGTCGCAGTACTTTACCTAGAGTTCGACAAGTTATATACATTTGCGTATAGATTGAAAGCTATTGGTTTTATAAAAATATGTTTCTAATAAAAGATTTGTAACAGACCTTCCTATTTGCAATGATAAGTAATTTCATATCTCAAATAATTTCGGAGATATGATAAAAATAATGAGAATTTACGCATCATATCGGAAACCTTAAAGTCATTCTGCCGAAATATTGAGAGTAGTCATTTTGTTTGAAATATTTATCAAGGTTTTAAATGAAATTTAATCAAAATCGTTATAGTCGATTTTGAGTAAATCAATTTTCTCTCTTTTTGCCCTTCAGTAAACTACCCTAATTTAGGGTTAGATATCCAATTTTAAAAACCCCTAGGGGCAGCCCTATGAAAACCCTACATACCAAGTTTTAGACAGATCGGTAAAATAGTTTAGGCTCTAGTTGGAGGTACAGCAGACGGAAATTCAAAAACCACTTTTTCTGATTCGGGGGGTCATGAAACGTCGAGAATCTCCAAAATCTCGAGTTCAATATTTTGTGACGATCACGATACTTTATCTATCTGTAAGATATCGAGATAGTAAAAATACTATCTCGAAACTTACGTAAATGATCCTTAATTTACATAAACCTTACAAATTTTATTTTTTTCCAAAATTTGTAAATAACAGAATCATAAATATTTTTTCATCACGTAAAAACCAGCTGACGAAACGACATTCGTACATCAACAGACGCATCGTATATTGTATGTATGAAGTGATTTATTAGAAATAAACATTAATCTCATGTTTATATTATATTTGGGTGTTAGGTCCTATAATAGTTCATGTGTGTCTCCAGCAAACTCCCCATTATCTTTTGAGACCCTCTGTCAGGTAAAGTTAGGATTATGGGCAGGCTTTCTGACAGAACAAGCTACAGCGGGCTACCTGTTGCTCATAGTCAGTGTAGTGGTCGATGTATGTTCATTCCTTCGTAACTAGTACAGTATGTGCAGGGTGAGTCCAAGCAACAGAATCGTAATATATATACATATATATATTCCCTTGCAACTAGTACAGTATTTTCAGGGTAAGTATAAGCACCCTCCGAGTCTCGGGATAGCCCGCGAGTCATAGGATGGCTAGCGGTTGGTCCATTCTTTGACCCTCCAAACAGCCAATATGAATTGTAAACAGTTTGTAGAAACCTTGGTCAAACTAAAGCGGTCACTAGCAAATTAAATATTTATTGTTATGAGGAGAAGAAGGAAGAAGGAACTATGAACAAGAGTAATAGGGAGTGAGTGGCCTGCTCCAGTGGACGAGTGGTCTAGGGCGTCACTATCGCAATAGACTGAATTGCCGATGAAGGGGAGATTGGGATTGGAACGGGTTTATTTCTTCTAAATGGCTTTTAATTTTCCCTTCTCGCATATTCAGGCACGCTTTGAAGCTATCAACCCTATTGCTTTTAGTGAGGGACAACATGATGAATTTCTTATGGGTGGTTTTGGGGGGAATAGTTTTTAAAATATTAACTTTACTTTTAGATCTAATGTATTTTATAATCATAGCTTTATAATTATCAACAGTGTTTTGAGACACACCAAGTAAATGTGATGAAATTTAGTATTTTTATATTTTTATTGCGAAATTCATACTTGCAATGATGACCACCTTTAACACGATTGACGGTCAAGGTTTGAATTCCATCATGGTGTGGTTATGGTAAGTTTCCGGGCGTGGCTTCCTTAGACTCTTTTTTTTTACGAATACTGGTGCATACAGCCAGCCTCCTTATGTCTACCACTGAGCTTATGTCGTTAAAGCCCCTTTTTGAAACTAAATATTTAATTTGGATTAATCAGAGGGAAATATGAAAAGCACAGTTGAAGTCTACATTTTATCAAATATTTGTATGGCTAATTTTCGTAAAAAAAAAAGTAGAATTGAAAAAAAAGTTTTCTTGAAAAACAATCAAAACTTTATAACCATATTGTTTCATAAACTTAGTTTAATTTCTATAAGGTTTTTACACGTACTATTATTTCACCCAACTGAGTGTATCAGCACCTGACTTACAAACTAGCTAATCACATCATCCAGCCCCTAATCCATCAATCAATTACCATGAAAGGGTTTCAGCCCTATTTTGCCCAATAGAGCGTTTTTAGCTCATTCCGAGACCCAAAGCTGGGAATCTTAGTTCAATACACAACGCTAGGGACTAAACTAAGATTTTTGGGATTAAACTAATAATAAAGCAATAATATTAATAAACAAGGCTAAAGATTTTTATTTCCATTAGAAATACAAACCCATTTTAATATATCGAGGAAAATTATAATTTTTAGATGGAATAAGTTCTTATAATTTTCAAGAAAATTTAACGGTAATACAACAATCCTAATATGTGGCCAAAATTAACAAAAATCAGATTATGGTAGTTTGAAAATAAAAAGTCAACTTTTTTCTAGTCCCTATCATGATCTAGACCAGGTGTTTCAAACTCGTTTGATCAAAATGCCACATTGAAAATTGAAAATGTTAAGGGGACCCCTTTAAAAAAAACACGTGTGATTGTGATCAGTATCTAAAGTACAAAATATTCATTTTAAAAATCTTTACTATTGAAAAAGCAGAACATTATTAAGATTGTACACAATTTTTAACTCTCTATTTTGACTCAGTAGTGTTAAGACTCTGGTTTTCAGTAATGGAGAGTGCTACGTTTCCAATCTTGCGTTGGAGTCACTTTAATAATGGAGACAGCCGAGTGTCGGTTAGCCGTGATCTGTTTGTTCCTTTTGGTGTTATTACACTTTCATATTTCCTTTATAAAGGAGAAATATTTATTTTATAAATTGTATAATAAAAGATCTCAGGCCTTCTTTGATGAAAGATGTGCTATTATTCATTACATGCACAGAATTTATTTCAAAATGTGTACAACAGACGTAGGGAAATATTAACTTACTGCGGTCTGCCACAAGAGCTTGATATTGAACAGTCGGAATTATATTAAAATTAATACGAATGGACCGAGAAACACGTAAAAAGAATGTCTCCATTAATTAATAAGAAATATTTACTTTATAAATTATATAAATTTGGATTGATTTACTAAAATAATCTATTCACAGCGTTAAATTTAATTTTCAATGCCTTCTTATGCTTCAAACGTTGCCTTTTTTTTTTGTAAAACCCTAGCGCATGTCCTATAACATACATGTTTCATAAATGATGTGTAAAATATGTTATGTTACAAGAGATTTTTGATGGAACGTACAAAAACTACATATTTCTTTGATCAAAAAATATTTTATAGAATGTATATGACAATGTAATACCGTCCTTTCCATCACACTTGTGTCCTGCCAAGCACTGCATACATTCGGTGCAGAAAGTGAACATTTTTGGGGGGGAATCGATCACGGGTGTGTGAATAAGGAGTAAACATTTGTTTCGCCAAACACACTTCTTAAATCTCCCAAAATAATATTCAAATTTTCAAATGTCATAATTCCAAATTGTGTATATCTTTAACGTTTCTAAAATCAATAATAATTGGTGGAACAAATAGCTGAGCTATTATATTTAATAATTATGGCTACAGCCTCATCTAAATTTTATGTTCTTTGAATTGAAAAATGACACCTGAACACTGGAATCGAACCCAGGATTTTTGGTTTACTAAGTCATTGCTCTAACCACTGAGCAATCCAGTAATTGTGACATGGTCAGGGTCATTCTTCACTCATGTTTTATGGCAGCGTCTGTGAATGACGTGCGGAAATCCTCGGCCACAAATGTGTGATAAATTAAGATCACGAGCTATCAGATAACGCAGCCACCTGATATTCGGGATGATTCTTGAATAGTTCAGTGCCTAGCACATTGTTGTACTAAGGTAAAGGTCCAGGGTTCGATTTCCCTGTCCAGGTGTCATTTTTAAATTTAAAGAATATAATGTAAGAATTGGGACAAATTGTAAGTCAGTTTATCAAAAAGTTATTGGGCCACACATAATAATGGATCGGGCCGCAATTTTGAAATGACTGGTCTGAACCGTTAGAAAAGTTCCCATTCCTTGACATCTTAAGGTGGGATTAGGTAAGTGTGTTGCAGTCTTTATAGAAAACAGATTTTTTCACTAAAATTAATAAAATATTGGTCCAGTAGAAACGTAAACAGTTTAATTTTCTCTCAACAGTTCTTGAATATCAGTTATGAGCATATTAGCATTTGATGAGAAACTTTTTAAATGAAAAGAAATAAACTATCATTAAATTACAGAACACGAACGAGAGAAATTCAGCAGCTTGATATATCACCATGTGAAGAAAATTAAACTATTTTTAGGTCTCTAATGAAACAAAATTTGATTTACTCTGAGCAATAAAAATGTTGATATAAAAGTTGCAAAAACACTTACCTATTCTCGCGTCCCCTACATACCTACCTTAAATCTCAATCCCTAACATCCCATCTTTCAAACCCGCTTGAAGAAATCAAGTGGTTGAACGCAATGGGAAAAGAGTACGGGGGTTGGGGGAGGCAGGGGGGTGGGTAACTAATAGCTGTTAAAGGAGTTAAGGGGCGATAAGTAGGAAGTCCTGGAAGCTTATCAACTAGGTGTGTTCCAAGTAACTTGCAAAATGACAACCTTTCACTAATAGCAGACGAACATTTCACTGGGCGCCCCTAGAAGATTGGGAGGGGAGCACATTGTCGCCTGAAGGATCTGAGGCAAAGACTGGTCGGGACATCGAGGAGCCCTTCTAGCGATGACTCGCCCAGATTGTGGCAACACTCCTCCCTTCTGACACATCCGACAGCTCGTTAACCGGGAGAAATTAATTATCTACCGACAGGGACTATGTGGAATACTTTGCCTGGTTGAGGACGACACTTTCCCTAGTCATTAACGGTTTCGGCAAGTTTCATTATAAGTGTTGGAACGTTGGATTATTATTATTATTATTGTCATTATTATTTATTTAACATGGACTTTCCAAACACGTCGTTATATAATCACAAGAGTTACCAACTGTCTTGGCCTAAAGCAGAATGTGTATCTGCCAACACTTCTACCAGCTGTTGGCAAGTAATAGTTCTACTATCTGGGTAATAGATGAACCTATACTTAATATTCATCGGTGTACACGCATACCAAGGTGTCAGTTTCATCCAGTATATTTTGTCTGTCTGTAAAGGCAAGGCCAAGGCTTGAATCTCAGTTGTACTAAGATGGTTTTTCCTAAATGGTTGTTAAAATTTCTCTTTACGTGTATTTGGGTACATTTCCTCTAAAGCTACCTCCTCATTCATACCACTTATATGAAGTGGTTAATAACCATAGAATTGAAATTACAAATGAGACTATCTAAAGTTATACTAAGATAATGATCAGTTTGATTAGTATACTCACCGAAGCAGGTTAAAAATTATTTAAATTTGTGTTGGTAGATAATATTGCTTTTTCTTGATGTATCAGGGAATGTTATTTGACCATATGGCAAATTGGCTGGGTAAAAAAAAGGACATCGCTAACAGAAAACCCAATGGGTTGTAAAGTAACAGTAAGTGTCCAGAAAAGAGAAGATTGGGACAATCAAGAGTAGCTTTATAGCTGTCAAATAAGGTTCTTCTTACGAGTCCTCACATATAAGAATGCTCACCACAAGCGTTCAAGGAGTTTTTTAATTTATACGTTTATTGCAAAATTGTTACTTAACGGTTTAATCCTTAGCCCTATAGCTTGGAATGAGAAAGATAGTTTTAAAGAAAGTGTACCTTCAAATAGAATGGAGAGGTATTGGTAAAAAATAAAGGAGTACATTCATTTTGGTAGAATTACTCCCCCCCNCCCCCCTTCCTCTCTCCAACACAACACTAAGTGTCCCAAAAGTACAGTGCAAGTTACAACACCTTAGACCGCAAGGCCAGATTAACATATGATGGTTAACCTCCTTGCTCTACGTTCAATTTAGTTTGAAGGTCATGCGTTTTTGTCGTAACCACCACTAGAAAAAAAGTTTACCAAATAAATACGAACGTAAATAGATTCGTTGGCGATAAGTTAAAATATGTCAAAATTGCGACGCGATCCAAGATTCTTTACAAGCTGCCGACCTTATGATGAACCAACATACAATGCGTTCTAATTCATATTATTACACACACGGTAGAAATAAAACATTTGAGATTATAAAATTTAGAAATTGCTTATTAATTGAGTGAAGTTGTTGATCCAGAGGTTAATTCCCAAACATATATATGTATGCTACCACATCATGGAGGTGTGAACAATTGTTTTATTTATGAAAAGGAATAAACACCCTAACCATCACGACTTACCCACGTGCATTTGTCATCAATCTGAAAATGATTTTAACACAAGTTTTTAAAATATAGCATTCACACCATTTCTGTGGGAAAAAAGTGGTGCGGTTCTCTTAGTAATAATTGAGATATTAACTTCTATTTCGTAATGTGTGTGTGTGTTGCAGACGCATAATTGAAAAATGGTAATCAGATTCTATAAAAGATGATAAATGAAATAATATAAGTTTATACAAACATAATGAGAAAAGAGGAACGTATCCCTCTACAAAAGAGCATAACAATCAAATTTCCATTTCCTGGACCATAGTTTAAATAATAAATATATTATTTGTTATAGCTCGGAAGCTAATGATTTTATAAAGATATATTTTGATTAAATTTTTTTTAAATTTTAACTATCACTACAACTTTACAATGATACGTTATTCTTTTATGTCGAATGGCCACGGATATATAATCAAAATTGAAAGTTTTCGCTTATTTAAAGTACCCTCAAACTCATTTCCATAGTAAAATGAGAGTTACCATTTTGTTTATAATGATAAACCGTGTCTAGATACAACATTTAATGACAATCATAAGAGCGGATTTTGATAAAATCCCTTTTTTTAAAAATCTTTTTGCCGTCTGTAAACTACTCTTAGTTTTAGGGTTACCTATCCAATTCCAAAATATCCTTGGGGGAGCCTTATGAAAGCCCTAGATACTTAGCCCTAAAGGTAAAATGGTTTCAGATCTAGTCTGAGACACGGATACACAGACGGGATCCAGGAAAACCGATCTTTCGGTTTCAGGGGGTAAAGAAACGTTGGCATTAGCTTATCATAATCTCGAGGTTGACTTTTTTTGATGATGACAATATTTCTCTCTCCGAGGGATCGAGAGAGAGTTAATAGAAAGTTAAAACATTTTATATTATATTGATTTTCACTTTGTATTAATGGTCTATGCATTTTAAAATGGATTTTTCTTAAGATGGAGACAATATTGCATTTCTTTGAAATGCGGCCCTCTTGGTATTCTCAATTTTCAGTCCGGCCTTTATTTATTAAACAAGTTTGACACGACTGGGTTAAAACTCTTGCTGCAGATAATATGCATGAGAAAGTCACACGTAATACTAGTTCTCTATTCCCCCCTGTGTGTAATTACCGGGACGTTACCGTGCGTGATGTATAGCAGAACGTGAAAACGTGCCGGGACCGACAGGAGTGGCGAGACAACACCACTCCAGTACTCCCAAAGTGTTCTTAATTTCATAATTACAACCTGAAATCAATCTTCACGTCCCATCCACACCGCTCCAGAAACAGCGAAGGGAAGAGGGGAGGGGAAGCACGTTAGCTCGTTATTAACAGGTCGCTTCGGTCGTTAAAATGTCGTTTCACACCGTTAATAGAGGAAAACAGAATAAACGAATATGTCTGTTTTTTAATAACTAATTTTTTACGGACTCTTTACATAAACTCTGGTACCAGGTGATAATAACCTCATTTATGTTGATTTGAAAACACCACTTTCATGTCAAACGTCAAGACTATTATTATTATTATTATTATTATTACTAGCACCGCGTCTTACTACCCGTTCGGGTTATACGCACTTACGCTAATGTGTAATATTATTATTATTACTAGCACCGCGTCTTACTACCCGTTCGGGTTATACGCACTTACGCTAATGTGAAATGGTAGGGTGATTATGAGATTAAATGAAGGACCTACAGTTTAACGTGGAATCCGAACAACGGTGGAGACCTGGAATTCCAACGTCAAGACTAAACTTTCTATCCCAACGGGATGCAAACCAGGGTATCTCAAACGGTTGAAAGCTATATCAGCCTCAACAATCATGACATAATAGATGACTTGTTTTTTTGTTTGTTTTGTTTACATTAGAGACAATGCTCATGTGTATATAAATAATTGTATTCATGTTCTCTCTGTTGTGATAACTTTTTTTATGTAATTTTATTTTTCTAAAAGAAGTTGCATTCTATAATTTTATTAGATCTAACTTGGTTGTATTACGAATGAACATTTGTAGCAGTTTTAGAAAAAAACAACTTTAAATTGCTGTCAATATTGATTTCATTTTACCATATTGTTACTATTGTTTTATAGATATTGATAGTATCGATCAAGCCGAAGACGGGGAGATTGGGGCTCAATCCCGGTCGGGTGCATTTTGGGGTTTCCCCCCCTAAATGGGTTTCCAATCTGCCTCTGCGCAAACGCGGGTGCATTTCCCTTCAATCAAATCTGAAAAATCCCTAACACATTATTAATTTAACTAGCATCACCTGAATGGGTAGTAAGACTTGGCGTTAAAAATATATACATATCCATTAGGACTAGATCACATAATCTGACAGGTAAAATTAGATCTAGTAACCTTTTATATCGTTCAAATATGTCCATTCTTAAGAAAATTGGAGTGCCCAAGGCATGTGCAAACCCTATCTTCTTACGTCCATACCAAGAATGAAGCTACTTAATCGGCTTCGTCGGGGACTTTTACCTCGTTAGTGAAATTGATGGATTACTTCGAGTCAAGCAATTTTCCCTCCTCCTCCCCCCACTTGTTTAACTTTGTTCTACATGAACCACAATTATTTATATTAATGCATGGTTTAGTAGTGAAGATTTATTTGGTGGGAACAAACTTCTACCAAAACAAAAATTACGGTCATGAAAAACATAGATTTGCATTTAGTTGAAGACCATCATCGAGTTTTGTTTTTTATCAAGCTGCTAAAAAAAAAAGTATCAGTATTTACAACAATAACACTATCGAGATGGTTTTTACATTTTACAGTGTTGCATTTTCACGCTGTTAAGTAAATGGCTATGGAATCAATTTAAAATAAAATAAGTTTCAAGACCTGTTTTTAAAACAAAAATAAATTAGTCAGATAACGCTTTCAAGTTTGTTTTCATCTGATAAATAAATATTCGTCGAGTTTCATAAAAAATTACAAAACCACGTTAGTTTGATTAGCTATGCAATGGCTTACCATTACCATAAATCATAGTAAGGCACTTAACAAATGAAATAAAAACATAGCACGCAGTGGTGGCCACGCGGGCAAAGGCGTCCGTCTCATCTAATCTAGTTTGTTGGTGATGGGGAGATCAGGGTTTTAATCCCGGCATGGTGTGTTGAGTGTGTTGTCAGATAGAACCACCCCTTTCTTCCCTTCTATAGTCACAATTTACTTGACCGAGATTCGAACCTCGATTTCCCCGTCACCAGCAATCCAGTATATGGTGCGCCTTACATCTTGGCCCGCGTGAATAGCAGTGCGGGTAACTGGACATAGTAAACGTGAAGATAAAGATATTAATGGGGCAAAGTACAGTAGCGGATTTAGGCTTAGGCCCGTGAGACCCGGGCCTAGGGCGGCCAATATTGAGGGGCGCCAAATTTTTTAAGATGACTAAAATTAAAAATCGATTGGGTTTTCTGTAAACTGCAAGACCAAATTTTAAAGTTTATTTTATTGCGCTCTTACTATCGAAACATAGTACCATTGTTATTATTTTCATTATTTTATAC
>CABFOW010005725.1:0-26332 GCA_902141385.1 Timema californicum
TCTAGTCCAATATTTATTGTTTAAATTACATGTTTTACAATTGGCGTACTCAACGAGGGGCAGTATTTAAGGCTTTTACAACCTAAATGTAAATATATTACATTTTCCTTCCTCACATTTTATTGTCTAGACACAACACAAATTAGTAAATTTTTGTACAAAGAATATACATTTTCTTACCAAGCCCTGACCACAATCTCCAATAAGACACAATCAAACCATATACATACATATATTATATATTTTAAACTATTTACATATTCAATTTAAACACAGGATTTCTTCAACATGTTGACTATATAGGTTCCACCTTTCCTCTTCTACCTGGGTGAGGTTACAGCTTTCTTAGGTGGATGTGATTTTGGACTACTAATTCTCTCGTTATTTTCAACTTTAGTTATATTTGGAGAATGATTGTGAGTCCTTGTTGCTTTAAGAGATCCCATAGTATATTCACTATTTGACTTTTAAGGTTGCTCTGTTGATTCTCTTACACTATATTTTAAAGTTTTTATCATTCTCCGCCATTCTGGTTTTAGGAGATGATGGTATACCAGTAGCTAGGGGGATACCTCGCAAAATTACGTCACACCTCGAGATAGTATTGTGATGCTCATTAAAATACTTTCCACGTCCGTATGATTTACCATTATTCCCCCTACCTCACTGACCTACTTTCCACATCCGTTTGATTCCCCCTCCTCCTGCCCCTCCCCTACAGCCCCTCTCGTCAACAAACCCCGGACATGTTGGTTCTTGATGATTAATTATTAATTATTGTTAATTGATTTTTGGTTAGGATTTGGGTGTTGTAGTTTTATTCATTGATTTGTTTATTAGAAAATCGTGCTATGGCTGTCTTATGTTGAATGAACATTGGTTCCTCCGTCACAAGGCCCTGTCGGAATGAACCTCTCCTGATGGCCTTTTAATTATATGATTGTTAATATATTATTGCTAATTAATTATTGGCTAGCACTTTGGGCCAATTAGCCGAATCTTTCAATTTGTCACATAATTTAATTCATTTCTTGGATTGTATCAGTCACATAAATCTTATCACTGTGATCAGTAATTTTCGTGGTGTTATAATTATCGGCATTAGTATTTATTAAATCCTCCGGGCAATCTTCGTCCTCCTCTGAGCGCTGTTTCAACAGATGATCATCGTTACATTGAGTTTCAATTTCAATTTCACTTTCACTTTCACTTTCTTTACTAGTGCTTGTCTTCATTAAATAATTAAAAATTAGTTTAGCGTTTGACTTAGTTTCTTGTAACGTTTTTGCTTTCCATTTCCTATTTTCGGCTACAGAAAGTTTTAAAAACATTTTAGTAACTGTTTCAAAAAATAGATTTAATATTATTTAAAAAAAACGAAACCACAAAAAGTAAAAACATAGTAACAGCAATACAACATACGACACAATACACTTCACAGAGTACAGTATCTACTAAAAAGGTTAGCACCAAAATAATAATTGGAAACAAAACTTAAGCAAAATTTCTTAGAACATCATATAAAGTAAAAATAATAGGTAGCGAATTGCAAACGCTGAACTATAAATAAAACGAGTAAGCGATTGTCAATAAATCACTCGCACGGAGGTTAGACGACAGACTGAGAATCGAGACTAACATTACACCTCCCNCTCCCCTGCCACACCAAAGGCTCGGCCTGAGCCTAACTCATAGATCGTACAGTCTCTACCCGGTAACTAGTATAGTCCCATCACCAAAGTAGTTGACAGAGGTACGTCGCACCGAACAACCTTCCAAATGTCTTTACTTTGTTAATGTATACTAATGCACTAATTTGAAATAAAAAATCACTCTGTTTTGCATGGATGTAAATCTTAATTTAAGAAATGAGCATTCTTCTTATTAATTACTTTCTTTAATTATGCTTAAAATTTCCCAGATAAAAACAAAATATATTTATTTTCGTGCCATTTTGGCGCCCCCTGAATTGTTTGTGTGTGCAGTTGCACACGTAGCACACGCATTAGACCGGACCTGGGTAGAGAATCCCTTATGTCCTGTTTAATTTCAGCACGCTTTTACTGAAACATCCTGTTTATAGTGATGTTCAAAATGAATAAGACATAAAACAAACAAAATATGTTGTGTCTATTTACTATAGCCTTAAATATAGCGTCTAGTAACAAATAATCGAAATAACCGAAAGGTTAGCTAATCAGTGTGCATTTTTGAATTATAAAACGTAACTGCTAATAGTTAGACAAGCTTATAAAAATTAGTATATACAGTAGCCTCATGACTTCTTTGGTGCTGACTGACATCTCACAACTGACTTCTGACAGTCAACATTTAGGTTTATACCTACATTTTGACTGTCAGAAGTGACAGCTGCTAAACACATGTTTTTAAGATCATCTGGTTCGGCGTAGGGATACGTAATTTGGTCTGGTAACTTTTTAAAGCTGTCGGTCAGCACCAAAGAAGCCATGAGGCTACTGTACATAGGCCTATATGACACAGGATAAATCTTAGATTTAAATGGACTCATAAAATCTGTGTACTCCATGGATTATTTGGATAATTCTAAACATGTAACATACACTTTGGTGAGTTTTGTCTTTCCAAGAGACATGTTGTACACTTGTTAACTATTCGTTCAAAGTCTTGATCAATATTAGGCCACACAATATAAAATCTGGGTAAGGATTTCATTTTAGTATTTCAATACGACTTGAATGTAATCTATCTAACAAATGTTTTCTAAATTTCTCTGGTACAATAACTCTACACCCCACAGAAGTATTCCTTGCTCTATTGTTAATTCATTTTTCCCGTGAAAATAAACTTTAATAGTATTCCACTGATTTCAAAATATTGTAAATAAGTACCGATATATCAGAGCATCCGACCTCTGAAGTGGCTGTAATATTCTTACATTTACTCCTATTTAATAATACTTTTGAGTCGGAAATAAATTTCATGTTTGAATATAGGTTTATTATTGCACAAGCAGGGGCGGCCCTAGGGCGGTGCGACCGCACCGGGCGCCGTCATAAGAGGGGAGCAGAAAATGGAACGATAGATCGTCTGCGAAAAAAAATAAGACCCATCACCTATTACTACAGATTGCTTCTTTGGTGCTGGCTGACGGCTTTGAAAAGTTACCAGACCAAATTATGTATTCCTGCGCCGAACCAAATGATCTGCAAAAACATGTGTTTAGCAGCTGTCACCTCTGAAAGTCAAAATTTAGGTATATACCTAAATGTTGACTGTCATAAGTCAGCTATGAGCTGTCATTCAGCACCAAAGAAGCCATGGGGCTACTGTACTTAACTCTACCTGCCAAAATAAATTTTATACAACAGTGATCTAGGTTATGTGCTACCGACCGAGTCGAGTCAATTCGAGTTGCCCATCACTAATTCTGTCCGCCACCGTGCCGCACCGCTTGCGTATCTTTCACCGATCACCAGCCGTTGTCTTGGCGTTGATTCGTGTACGGGTGCATGTGTTGTGATTTGCGTCTATGTGGCGAGCTCCAAGTGAATTTGTTAAAGTAGGTATTCTATGAGTATCCTAAATGTTGTTATGTAATGTAAGATATTAGTAACATTATGTAAGAAACAACATCATGTTAGACATATTTGTATTTACCTAGATCATAGATCATACCTAAGCTAGTCTAAGGGTGACTTACATGACATCAGTTTAACATCTTCAATTTGAATTAGTTAAACATTGTTTAGTTATCTGCCTGGACGTATTTTTTGTAAATACAATTATTATTAACATCGCATTGCACAACGCCTTTCGGGCTATAATATTTAGCGCCGACGGTAAAACAGCTAAACCTTTTTTTCTCTGTCCGTGTCCCTCACGTCAAAATTCCGTTATCTTGAAATAGATAAAGCTTTTACTTGGGTAAAAATAATTCTTACTCATACACTTTATTTAGCGTTAGCTAATAGCTAAACAGCGAACCTAACGAATGTCAAATTAAACATCGTCGAATCCTTGTCTAAGTGCCTAACTAACAAAATGGCGTCACCCAAACAGTCTGTGTAGCTGTTAATTTATCTGACAAAACTCAACTATGTGGAAAAGTTCGAAATATTTTTGGCTATGGAGTAGTTAGTAAAAAGCATTTATACCTATCATAATTCATACAAATAAAATTTATGACAATAAGTACAATTATCTTTACGTTTGGCCATTCTTTTGTATTTATTTCTTCCCGAATAATGCTGAAATAAACAAAATACAAATATCTACTTATGTAAGCAATAATCAGTCTAAACAAATGGTCAACATTTGTGGTCCGTTGTGTCTGTGTGAACGTGTCACGTGAACTTTTTGTGTGTTTTGTTTACTTGCAATGCAATTTGAAACAGTAGACGAGGGGCTTTTCGCTATGACTTATATCTTTCATTCGGTCATCTGCAAAGTGTTGTTATAGCAAAAATAATTCTGCGTTAGTCAACTAAATATATCTTAAACATTGTTTATGAGTTAAAAAAGGTAAGCACTACTTAATGTCTTAAGTAGTTATTAGTTTAACTGTTGTTTTGATGTTGACTAAGACTTTTTAATAAGTAAGACAGTTAATGTTTTAAAATAAATGTAGGCATAAATTTCAGTTCCATAACATATCCTCTTTCATTTTAATTTTTGTTGTACTGTAAACACTTTTAGCTGCGTTAAATAGCTATTTTCGAGCATTTAACTTTGCTAAACGTATTTATCAACTAAAATGTTGCTATGCAATGCACTAAATTAATTTAGAATTAAAACTGCGTTCAACTAACATTTAAACGGAACTAGACTGTGTTATGCAAGTGGCCCTAAATCACTACTTGAAAATCAGCTTTTCAATACATTTTTATCTAGTATTTATTGTATTTGTTGCTCCTATAGTAAAAGTTTCCGAGTGACAATATTTTTGGGTGTAGAATTGACTTTAGTTAATTTCAGTTTACCTTGGTATCGAAAATATTTACAAAGTATAAAGTATCCTCTTTTTTTTTACAGACAAAACATGTCGCTACCACCAACAAAATTATCTGGCGCACAAAACTTAAAAAGAAAACGAAAAAAGCAAGGCGAAACTGAAAAGGTTGCAAAATTGCTAGCAACATTTTTTAGAGTTGATAAGTCATCTGAATTGTCATCATCAGAACTAGTCCAACACGCGACGGAAGAAAACCTATTTATTATAAATTCTTCAGACGAATCCCATGAAGATGAAGAGCAGCATGCACAAGAAGATTTAGCTATTTCTGGAATGTCATATGGAGTTCAAAATATTACAGAAGTGGGTATACCAAACATACCATCACCGTCACCTCTTCAAAATATAAATTATGATATTTCAAAATGGTCACTCGTTGACCCTGCAACCAGAGATGAAATAATTATTCGAGGTCCTGTAAGTAACGAAATGAACAATGAAAAATATCCAGGAAAAAATGGACTTCATTTTTCAAATACGCATTTTCAAAGGGTAATACCAAATGGAGAAACTTATAAAAGAAGATGGCTCGTTTACTCTAAATCTGCAGATAAGTATATTGTTTTTGCTGCTGTTTATTCAACAAAAGTTCCCATTCTAATTTAGGAAAAGAAGGATTTGACGACTGGAGACACTTATCAGTTCGTCTCAAAACTCACGAAACTTCCTCAGATCACCAGCGCACCATGCACAGTTGGATAGAAGCGTCGATTCGATTAAAGAACTTCAGTGGAATTGGAAAGCATTTCAAAAAGATTGAAGATGAGAAATCGTGGTGGGTTGCTATCCTCGAACGAATGATGTCCATAGTATTCTTTTTAGCAGGCAATAATTTGTCGTTAAGAGCAAGCTCTTGATCTGAAACACTATATACTCCAAATATTGGTAGCTTCCTGGGTTTAGTGCGACTGCTAGGAAAATTCGACACTGTGGTGATGGAGCACCTCCACCGTATTGTTAATAAGAAGACTAATGTCCAATATTTTGGCAAGCGTATTCAAAACGAGTTGATTGGCTTTCTTGGAAGTAAAGTTTGAAATAAAATTTTGACTATGGTAAAGTCATCTAAATACTTCTCCAGCATACTGGATTGCACTCCTGATGTCAGTCACGTTGAACAATTATCTTTAACATTGCGTTTTGTTGACACTATTGAAGGTTAAGTCCATGCGCGTGAGTGTTTCATTGCTTACAATCAGGTAAGTGACTCTTCGGGAGCTGGACTTCCTAGCCTATTTCTTGATGATACTGTGCAAGAGTTCGATTTGGATATGAACGATTGTCGAGGCCAAGGATATGATAATGGATCTAATATGGTAGGAGTAGAAAAGGGTGTTCAAAGCAGAATTCTGAACCAATATCCACGAGCATTTTTAATCCATATGGTGGTCATAGCTTAAATTTGGTAATAGCAGATGCCACCAAAACATCTGTTAAATCGGTTTTTTGTTCGGATTTCTTCAAAGACTGTTTGTTCTATTCTATGGATCAACAAAGCGATGGGAAGTGATATCCAAGCACATAGAAGGACTATCACTGAAAAAGTTTGTGAAACTCGTTGGGAGAGTAGAGTTTCTAGTCTCGCTGCAGTTCGTTATCACTACCCTTCAGTTCGTGACGCCCTTCTGGATCTTTACGAAGAAACGAACGACCCAGTTGCAGCATCAGAGGCCTTGTCACTGATTCAGAATATGGATCAATTTGAGTTTATAGTAACAATGGTGGCTTGGTATGATATATTGTTTCAAGTAAACATTGTAAGTAGGGCTATGCAGTCTGAAACTATGGATTTACCAAACGCTTCACAATTGTTGAAGAACTTCTCGGGATTTGTAAAAGAGTACCGGGGTCATTTGTTTGCTCTGATAACAGCTAGGGAAATTGCTTTTCATGCTGGTACAGATCTTATTTTTAAGCCAGTTTGATCCCGAAGAAAGAAGAGATTATTTGAATACGAGGCCGTAGATGAGACACCAACAAACAGATCCTGAAGAATTGTTTAAAATGAACGTATTTTACCCTATGATCGATACAATTGAGAATGCGTTGGTCACTCGATTTACACAACTATCCAAATTTAATGATACATGGTCCTTTTTATACAATATCAAAACAATTCCTGAAAAGTCCAAATTGTAAAAAGGGTGTGCAGATTTAGAAATAAGTTTAACCGATAGGGGAAAATGTGACATATCTGGTTGTGAATTGGTTGAGGAACTTTTATACCTGAATATATTGTTGAAAGAGCTTGAATCAGCAGAATCAATAAAAGTCCTCCAACTTATTAAACAAAATGGTTGGCAGGATATATTTCCGAATGTGTGGACAGAACTTCGAATTTTGCTTACCATACCTGTAACTGTCGCTAACGGAGAAAGAAGTTTCAGTAAATTAAAACTCATTAAAACTTATTTACGTTCAACCATATGTCAGGATAGACTGTCAGATCTAGCAATTTTATCTATAGAAAATAGTATTGCCTAGGACTTGAATTATTCCGAATTAATAAAAAAAATTGCAAACGCAAAAGCGAGGAAAGTGGCAATCTAGGCTTTTTAGTTCATTTTTCATTTCTTAATTTGTTTAATTATAAATTAATTTACGATATAAATTTGACTTTTGCACGATGTAAGCGTTGTCTGTAGCATAGTAGTTTAAATAAACCTTTTCAAACAAATATTGTTTCTTTTTACTGTTATTGTTTCTAATCCATAATACTACTATGCTAATCTTTCGGAGGTCTGAGCTATTAATGATGTAAAAAATGTATGTTATCTTTAGTCTCTATGTAGAGGGGGGCACCATAATGAGATCTCGCACCACCTGAAAACTTAGCTAGGGCCGCCCCTATGCACAACTCCAACGATCTTCTCGTTCCTGGTTTTTTACTTAAATCTAAGCCATATCTCTTTTTGATATAACCAATATCACCAGCTCAACAAAAAAAAAGTGCTTACGTCATGTGAATATAATTTCATCAGATTGTTTTTTTCTTTATAGAGAGAGAGATAAAGAGACCATAGTAGATTGTCGGAGTCAATGATCTGTTAAGAAAGTGATAGAATTAAAATTGTTAAGTAATCTATGATTATAAAAAGTATTGTCCGTCAAAATATACCTTAGTTTAGTGACTATTATGATAAATACAACTAAACACTATAGTTCCAAATTCATTTTATTAACAACATTTAATTTCAAATTCATATTTGGTTGGTTTAATGTGATTCCTACCGGTATGTATCTCGGCATGCACTCAGCCCTTCAGTTGGTTAGTACTGCCTGCACCATAGAAAACCAGTGTATTAAGACTATTCAGAAAGTGTTGTAGTTTCCCGTATCCTTCTACAATAAATGTATATGAGAGGTCGTTAAAGAGCCTATCAAATTTGCCGGAAAAATATGTTCACATTTCTTCAAGGGTTCTTTTACATAACTCAATCGACATGAGGCCATCGGCTTTACTTCCTCTCGTAAGGAAGTTCTGCTGCGGATTTATATTGCCCAAGAAATATCCTTTGATCTCGGTAGGGATTGAACCCACGAACATAGGGTCTTTAGGTGATCACTTTACCCCAAGATCACCAAGGTCAGCAAACAATAATTGAAAATGCTTACATTGTTTATCAAATTTTGAGGAATGGTGTGGATGTATCCACGTCCCTGATTGAGACCCCCTTAATTAACACCCATATGCGCAGTAATACGCTCTAAAATGTACCTTTAATTATGACTTAAGCTGTGTAAAAGTAATAAATAATTTGTGACGATAGTGAGATTATGACAGTTAAGATTTTAATTCTTATTTTAACGCGTACAATGGTCACTATTGTGTTAAATTATTTTAAATTATTATTTACCTACAAAGATTTTTATGTGTAGGACTCTACTTATTTTATTGTTGAAATTACCTGTGTTTTCATCCGCAGTTTTTGGAAGATATTGATCCACATATTTGTCAGCTACATCCAATGCGGAGTCTATCTTCTCTGCAGCCAGATTGGTGTATTTACATGCAAGAACTGAGTCTGCCCGTCTTAACACAGGTTGTACCAAAGTTGTACTGACAAAGTCCTTAGTGCTTGAATATAGCTGATATAAAAACAAAACAAAAATTGTATAATTCTCCAGATAATCTATTATAAATAAATACACTATATAACTTCGGATGAACCCAATATAATACTATTTCAGGGGCCAATATGATGCATGTGAAATAGCGTCATACTTTAGTGTAAATAATCAAGATATGCCCAGATTGTGTAGGCTTAAATTTAGCAGTGCCGGAGCTCTTCATTTGTTGTTTTGGGGAGTGGGTGGGGGATATGTAAACAAAATTAGAACAAACACACGCTTGTTGACGTCTGTATTTCATTATGGTTCAGGTGGACATCTATCTATTGTAACTATCATTTTAATTTAATTTACTTACAATTATTTAAATTTGAAAATACAAGGTTCGTACATCCAGATCTAAAGATAAACAAGCCTAATTTCCAGAGAAAATGATATCTTATGCTGAAAATAATTCGGATCATCACTGCACCCTAAAAGCTAGTGCTGGAGCGTCGCTCCAGCTTTACTACACCCCTGGATGTTGGATATGAGCAACCAACTTACTTCGTTGAATATTGATGAGTGAACTGAAATCCAGGGGAATTCTGTGTCGGTGAGAAGAAGTTCCCTAAGAGGGTTTGTTTTATCGGCAAGATTGGGTGCAAATTTCAACAAGTAATCTTCTATCCTTAAAAATTGTCGGACTTCGTGGATGAATTTTGGCTCTGCTAAACTTCACAATTGCAAATATATGTGTTAGGTAAGGGTAGAAGCACTTGGAATCCACTACGTGACCTAGAACTCTGGCTCCTCTCACCCGAAATTAGTATTTTTCTTCATTTATTGTTAGTCCACAGCCCATTAGTTTGGCCAGGACTACTGTGGGGCAAAAATCGTTCTCTTCTAGTGTTTCTCCATATCCGAGTGTATCATAAATGGCATTTATCAATCCAAGCAAATTTGAAAGAGCTATTGACATTCTTAACTGTAAGTGTTCTGGTTCCTATGCCAAATCCATTGGGAGACTGTTAAAGTAGAACCAGTGTGATAAAGATGGTTAATTGTAGGCAAGATTTGGTGAGGGGTACGTAGAAATATTAGAATCTGGCACCCAATGTGTATATCTTAGCACCGTGTAATTGAGCCCATGTCTCGTCTACGTATGGTAGTTGGTGACGCTCTCTAAGTACCCACTTGTTCAATTCAGTTTAATCTATACATATAATTACACTGCCATCTGATTTAGGGACTTCTATGGGTGCACATCACGGTGTGGATTCTTCTACTCTAGTAATTAACCTTTCCACTTCATATGCACGTAAGACCTTTTGTACATATTCACGCAAGGAAAAGGCCACCCGACATGGGGCTGAGACAGCAAATGGATAAGCCTCTTCTTGAAGCCGAAATTCATAGGCCTTTATCATCTTACCAAAGCCTGAGCAGAGTGAGTTGTGTGTCTTCAATAGTGACGGTGTGCAAACCTTCTTTAGCCAAGAGACAATCTGCGATGCTACAATGGCAGGGAGGGCAATGAGAGGTTCGCAAAGGTTGTCCACTACAAATGCATCCATTGTGGCATGGAGCCCGTGCCTGAAATAATCTTGATACGTTGAGAGTTGCACCCCCTGCTCTGCTAATAACGTGGGTGTTTGTCTGTAGTGGTACCAGCCACTACCACCATCACGTAAGATCTTGTGTAAATTTTAAAACCTATGTTCCACTTTTTGTTGACCCTCACAATGGAGCGCCATAGGTCAGGGTTACTGCCATCAATCTCATCTGAGTAAAAGTAATGTGGCACTTAATCCTGGATAACTGCCTTTGAAAGTCCTTTAGCCTCAACGTTGTTGTGGCGTTCTGTTTAGTCTGTATTGCGTAGATCGTACCTTGCTTCAGTTTTGACTCCCAAACTTGGGACCAGTGTTCTCGTTTCTTATAATAGTGACGCGTTGCAGCGAGCAGGGCAGAGGGATAAATTATTTCACTTGAACTGACCACAGTTTCAACATGTTTCATTTCTTGCTGGACCATTGCTTTTCCGTGAACCCTGCTGATGACTGTGTAATTGTTGAAATTGGTCAATTTCTCCAAATGCCGAAGCTGTAGTAGAGGTGTGGTCTTTTCTAGACCCCCGAACAACTGCCTGATGGCTTCTAAATTCTTCTACTTGGTGGATGCGTGATACGTTCTAGCGTTATGCTCGGGTTTATTTGTAATGCCACTGACAAAACTTTGTTTGTGACAATTTTTACTAAATTAAGTTTTATCTCATCTTCCTCATATGCTCCCCACTTTCAGGTTTGAGCTAACGACCATGTAGTTGTGACAAATACATCCGCTAATTCGTGTTCCAGTTGAATGCGTCAAGGCTTCGGTAAATCAAATCAATTTTATTTCCAAAATAATTCTCGAATTTAGAAAAAACTGTCAAAATTTGTGAAAGGTAAAAGAATTCTAACAGGGCTTCCACTTGGTCCTCTAAGTAAATATCAATAGGTATATTTTTTTCTTTTGATTCCGAGCTCAAGTTTGATCCTAGATGAAAACTCTTCAGCGTGAAAGGAAAAGACCAGTGGTGCTGGGACAAGAGTAAACATGTAATATCTTTTCGTAAGAATTTTCTAGGAGCAGAGATGCGTGAAGTGTCTTTGACAGATACATTTTCACGAATAAACCAGTATCAGTTTGCTAATCACTCCCTCGCACACAGGTATGGCCAAGCAGTCGCTCGCGCCTTTGTCAGTCTGGCTGAACCCTAAGGAAGCTCATTTTTAGTTGGCTAATAACGATAATAGAAGTAGTATGAGTAGTACTTAATGAATAGATGGTTATTATACACTTAACTGCACGTTTAATGAACTCAAGTAATACCGTGTCCTTGTTTCCCAGCACGCGAGTACCAACATATATTACTGCAGGGATTCGAAATCTTATATATAAAATTCTCGTGTCACAATGTTCGTTCCCGTACTCCTCCGAAACGGCTTGACCGATTCTCATGAAATTTTGTGAGCATATTGAGTAGGTCTGAGAATCGGCCAACATCTATTTTTCATACCCCTTAGTGATAAGGGTTGTCCACCCTTAACATTTTTCTATAATTTTTAGACATTTTTTTAATATCTTTATATAATTCTTATACCAGTGTGTAACGGGCAGCGTGGGGGGGAGGGGGGTTGTGAAGCTTATATAATTCTTATACCACAGTGGGTAACGGGCAGCGTGGGGGGGAGTCAAGCTTATATAATTATTATACTACAGTGGTTCACGGGCAACACCGTGCGGGACTGCTAGTAATTTATATAAGATAGGTGGTTTTAGTCTGGAGTTAACGCGTTTAGAATCCAACTGAAGTTACATTAAAATTAAAATACAATAATTTAGTATGTAGTAAGTACCTATGATGTTTTAGTCGATCATATAAATCTCGGATCCATCAAATTAATACTAAATAATGTCTAGAGTAGAAATTGATGGCGAATACCTTTGGGCAGTGGAAAAAAAATTTATATGTTTTTTTTATAAACTGGCAAGAAAAATATATGATGTAGTGCTACTGGCTTATCCATAGTTCAATCAAACAATTTAGTGTGCACTTGAGAAACTGTTTAAAATATAATCGGTATAAACAATTTTAGAATAAAAAGGTTACAAATAAAAGCCTGTATTGCACACTGTGTGCGCCTCTTCAACCACTAAGCTTTGATAATCCAGGTTGAAACTTTAGAAAAAAGATATTTAAAAATAATCGTTTTTGTAAATGTATTTTCAAAGAACAGGCTTACAAAAATCACACTTAACTTTAATTTTTACATATAGCAATGAAATTTCAAAAAAAGTGAACTGTTATATTGTTTTAAGATTTCTCTTATTTGAAGATTTTTTAACAGAGGTCTAAACATAAGGAAGTTAAAATATTTTTATATTAAACCATTTTAAATTATATTAAATAAATGTAAAATCCAGAAACTATTTTAACTTATTTCCAACTAATAATTTTGTGTGTCGATTATCTTACCATTGTTGGTGGTAGTGTGATTGCTGGCAATTTCCTCTCGACTACATCTAGGCCTCGACACATTGCAGTGTCCAGTAGATTGATTGGTTTCTCCAGGGCGTTTGCTGCAGGAATGGCTCGTCCCAAGGCCCCGTGAACAGAAGACTCTGCCTTCGTCAGTCCCCAGTGAATCAACGAGCTTGAACACTGAGTTTAGCAATCTCAATACCACTTTAAGGCTGAGTTTAGATTACTACATATTTCATAACCTATTGATGAATAGTTCATAGCTCACCGTCCACAGTTAATAATAATTAATAACAATGTATTATTTTGCAATAAAACATACATCATGGTTTTCATATAGATTTTATTTGTATATGTAAGTAGGCCTAACCTCTTTGCGTTGACAATCCCTTTAAAATACCTATTCATAAGTAATAAAAATAATCCCCGTTAAATGGCAGAGTTTTAAATATAAACTTAATCTGATTCACGTAATAACCGCACTATTGAATAAGTTAATAATGTATTCTTTATTTGGTTTTCAATCTATAACTGCTATAAATATTACGCTAATTATACTTTTCAACAAAAGGAAACAAATACGTCATATTCATCCTTTATTTTCACTCACATTTTTTACCAAATTCAATTATGCTAAACAAAGAAATTCACGAATAAAGTGCAAATATGGGTATTATAAGACTTTTTCAAACACATACAGAACATATTTTTCATCTTTTGTGCATTCGGCGATTTGATTGACTTTAACCTCTCCTAGTATTCTTATTCGTAAATTGTCTACTCACCAGTCATGTTCATGCACATCGCATAGTGCATAAATAGTTGCGATTTAATCCACTTTATGAATTGTGTACTAGTCACTTTTCCCTGTGCTTCTGTTGTGAATGCTAATATTGAAAGTATAAAATTAATGTGTTTTAAATTCGTGTGAATACTGAGCTGTGACCTATTTGTTATCAGTTATGCATTATGCATGAATCTAAACCCAGCTTAAATTGGTCTACCTGTATTTCGTTAAATGTAATACATCCACCTGAAAACTTAGAAAATACATTTAGGTGAACCTGATCTTATAGTAAATCTAAATTGTACTAATTTAATTTGATATGACACCATAATATAGTATATAACTTTCTAATAACAATCAAAAATCTCATTCAAAGAAAGGTAATCCCTAACATTAAAGCAAAATGTGTTATTTTCATTAAATAGTCAATTTTAATTCCTATTATTATTATTATTATTATTATTATTATTATTACGATTATTATTATTATCATTATTATTAGCACCGCGTCTTACTACCCATTCGGGTTATACGCATTACGCATATTATTATTATCATTATTAGTAGTAGTTTTATTATATTATCATTATTTATAGTCACATCTGCAAAATGAGGTCATTAGCGCCTAGCTAAGCTATTGTTTTTAATTGATCTACATATATATTTAGGGTGTTCGAAAACAAGGTGGTTAGGAAGATATTTGGTTCAAAAAGAGATGAGTCTACTAGGGAGTGGAGGCTACATGATGATGAGTTACATACCCCGTACTCAGCACAAGACATTGTTAGGATATTCAAGTTTCGTAGACTACGCAAATGGAATATTCTAGAACCGTGTTTAGGTATTACTGACTGGCAAACCTAATGGAATGAGACCGTTGGGAAGACCTAGACGCAGATGGCAGGATAACATTAGGATAGACCTGAAAGAGATAGGGCGTAATAAGGTGGGTTGGATAGAACTAGTTCAAAATAGGAATAGGGTGTAATGAGGTGGACTGGATAAAACTAGCTCAAGATATGGATAGGGTGTAATGAGGTGGACTGGATAGAACTAGGAGTACTTTTTTAAGTGCGGCAATGCACTTTCGAGTTCCGGATGCCATAGAGTAAGTAAGTAAACTTATCTCTTTATAAGTACGATAATATTGAACGTTCCTAACACAATTTGATCAAATATGTGAAGTTAAACTTCTATTATATTTTAGTTCTGACAGAAAAAGTTTGTCTTACCTTGACTTTAGTGTAAAATCCCGAAGCAAGGATTAAGCTACTTTCCACCATTGGCAAACGAGTTATCCTAGAGATGGACTCAAGGTGAGGAAACTCTTGTTTTTTTGACATCTTTCTCCTTCTTTGCTCCTTGATCAACATCAACTAAAACAGTAGCATAGATTATTTGTCGCACTATCGTACTCAATATAATGCTTAAATACTATAGAAAGCAATCGTTAGTATTTAAATAACAAATCATCAATGGTTGTAGAAAATTTAGTATTTATTGTTGGTACTAAAGCTCTGTTTTATCATTTATTTGGTGATGTGCAGTTTTTTGGTGTTGCAAAAAAAGGGTTACTGTTAAAAAGAATAATTAGTGTGCGATTAAATTTTAATTCAAGTACTAAATATTTCCCATCGTCATTTTCGAAGTGTAGTTTTACTGTTACATTGCAATTATATTTAATCTGTTAGTATACAGGGTATTCCCAGTTAAATGGCTAGACTTTGGTAAGAACGATTGGATCAAAAGCCTAACTCAAATTGTATTTTGGAGATTCAATAATTTTCGCTTTCTTTACGCGCAAAGAAAAAAAAACTAAATAAGAGCAAAATAGGTAGGTATTAAGTAAAATATTGTATCTATTTTGTTCAAATTGACAGCCTCCAGCCTGGGGACAAGCATTGCACCTATCAATGACAGAACGAGTGGCTGACAGACATTGTGCGACTGTTGTTTCTTCACACGCTTGCGTTATTCTTTGTCGTAATGATTGAAGGTTACTAACAGGAACTTCATACACTTTTTGCTTCAGAGCTCCCCATAAAAAAACAAATCTAATGGCGTTAAAACAAGTGAACGTAGAGGCCAAGCCACGAGTTCAGCACGACCCGTGGTGGGAAGTCCCATCACGAGAACAACCGATCCATCTTTCAGGAAAATTGGCCATTGCCGAGGACCTCAGCAGAAAAACCTGTTTTTTGCTGTTTGCGCGAAAAGGAAGCTAAAACAAGCAAATCTCCAAAATACATTTTGAGTTAGTTTTTTTACCCACTACCACTTCCCAAAAAAGTATTGTACGGATAATTCTAAGAGGACTCTGGTTCTATGTATGTGGTCTTGTTCTCAACACAAAATGTACATATCTCTGAGCTAATTATTTATACTATTATTGTGTTTTAATGGAACGTAGATAGAGATTACTCTTGCAATAGAATAGACTGCCGATGACGAGGAGATCGAGGTTCGAATCTTTGTTGGTTGTACTTAGAGTGGTTTTTCCAAACTGGTTTTCCACTCTCCCTCCACGCAAATACAGGCACACTTCCTCGTAATAAAAAAAACCTTCCTAATCCCTAAAACCAGTAGCGTAATTAGTACATAAGCGCATAACTCGAACAGGTAATAGGACGCGGTGCTTAAAAAAAGTACCTTGTGTGCTAGCTATATGTGGAGGATTATATATTCTGTCTTGTTTTATCTAGTTTTCAAGTCGTGATTCAGGGTCTTAGCAAGCGAGAGTGTTTATATTATTCAAACCTTATATCCAAAAATATGGTTTATAGTGAATTTTTGAATTTCTCCTTCGTAACTAGAGTCTGTTCACCATATAAAAATTTTGTTTTGATCTGAATTAAAAGTTTTTAGATATTATGTTATATTTTAGGTTTAAAATATTAAGTTTTCTCATACAATTTAATTACTTTTAATAATTTATTTCAATCCGATCCGAAAAATTATTCTAAACATATAATTAAGTACTTACTTTTCGTTTGGTATTGTTATCCACACTGTGTAATATGTGCATAAATTAATACCTTTTAATATAGGCATCGTATTTAATTGAAAAAGAGAAAATACTTGTAATTTTTTTTGATAGGCTTTATAGTAAATTATTTTATGATTAATTTATCGTATTTCGAAATATTTAACTGAATAAAATTGTTTATCGATTGCGTGGGTGTACCATTGTAAAGAGCTTGTTTGCGTCATGATCAATCACATGATTTAAATTCGTCGGTAGCCATTTTGAAGCTATATTCGTGATACCTTTGGTGAAGATGTTGTGGATAATACTTTTTTAAAGTAGAACTAAACCATATATAAGCTTTGTGTCTGACCTCAAATAAATATATATAATATTGGCCTAAATTAGTGAGGTTAGTTATAACATTCATACATATGCTTTCATTACAGCTATCCAACAGTGGCGGCTCGTGGATAGGTACTGCGGGACTGCAGCACCCCCATTTTTGTAGTACAATATATATTCCTTAAGCTTAATGTCAATACTTCAGTAGCTATCCCCCATTTTATGAAAAAGCTACAAAAATTGTTGTATGGAACTGTGCGTTTCACAGTTACAGCGACGTGGTGTTTGACTGTTGTGTGCATGCACACATAGGAGGAGGGTGGAGAGGAAGGCGGGACTGTCAGGTAGAGATAGCACTGTTGCTCTAGCAGTGTCGGCTCTGGCGTGATGGTGGGAGGAAGTTTTTTTTTACTCAGCGTGTGTTGTGCTTAAAAACCATGTACCATATTCTTGAATGTGATAAAGAGTAGAAGAGTGTAGGATTATATTATTATTCTGATTCCAGCTATTCTATTTGATTCATTTTTTTTTCGGTTCTTTTATTTAACAAAAAGACTAAATGCGCTTGCAGAGCTTTCAATGGAGAAAAATTTCCTCAATTGTCATCCAGAGATCAAGAAGAAAAATATTGAACTTTTTGCGCAAATTAAAACAAAAAGAATGGATTTCATTTTTAAATTAATAGATCAAGCTTGAACTGTAACAACTTAAGTTGAAGTAAGTAAAAAAGTTTTTTTTAAGATCTTATCAAGTTCCTGAATAAATTTTCATTTTATACATGGTTTTTTTTTCCTTTTACACAATTTTAAAACAAAGGCTAAAAAATTTATGGAGAAGCACCCCCACTAATTCTAGCTACGAGCCACCACTGCAGTATCTAAAGTGAAATATGTCAGCTGTTGGAGTAGGAATGTATCAGGGACTATTTATAGTAACTTTTTATGCTGTCATCCAATTAAGCTCGGGTCGTGAATGTAATCTAAGATAGTAACTTATCGGACCCTTTATTAATCACCCAAATCTCCAATTATAGTTTTTTAAACACTTTAAAACATTGAGCAATATAATGTTAAAAATTCCTATTGAAACACTTTACCGAAAATCACAGCAGACGTATGCATTATTGCCTTTAAGTTATTGCTCCCCTCACCCCACCCCTCGCTCCCCCAACGAACCCACCCCACAAACAAATGTGAGGAAACTACAATGCTATAACTTTCACAATTTATTTTATTCAATGTAGAATTAATTTGATACTATTCTAAATTGAGTTTTGTCTCCCTACTTAATATATTTTAGCGATGGAATGTTGTTGACAACCCTCCAATGCCATCAATTGCAATACCATACTTCTACTGTGGCTGACGAAATTATAAATAACAATCATTGGGTATAGCCTGAACTTCTTGCGAAACGTAGTGACTGCAAAATTAAGGCTCGCGTTGCTAGCCAAATGTATACGATTGATTTAATAATGTACTGTGTTTATTTAGGCGTTACAACAAAGTGTTTCTTTGGCATATAAATAAAAATCCCTTAGGGCTCCTACATACACTCAAGCGACCTATCCGGTTGTCCCGGACAGATCAAGCCTGTGCAGGCAAATCGTAGTGCCCGGACGAGCGACAGTTGGACTCTTCAGGCCACCGCAGCTCGATCGACTGACTGAATCGTTTTCTGGTGTTGACAAATATCGGCCCACGCAGGTGTCGCTAAACTGAACGTGTGTAGACTCATTCAAGCCATTCCTTCAGTCCAAGCTGTTGTCATCACGGAGAGCGCCAAGACAAGTGGACCGCTTATAGAAGGATTTATTGGAATCTACAAAGCAAATCCATGTTTGGGGAAAGTTCGATCGTCGAAGGAATATAGCGATAAGAATAAACACAAATGGCTTACGAGATTATTTTTGTATTTTGTTACTTTTGAAAAATTATTCTTTCTTTATCTATGTTAGTACACGCCACAATAGCTGCACTAAATTATAACAGCTTTGGAACTCATTTTCCCATACAAGGCGCGAACAGTTACTATAGATCTATGCGGAAGAAAATCATAATCTTGTTTGTTTGTTTATATGGTTTTATTATTTCTTTTTAACCTTATATCTGAAACATGAATAAAACACGAGAAAACATATAGAAACAAACATTAACACCATAATCTTTACCTGTACGCGTGGATGTAAATAGTTGTTTCAGTTTATCTGCACATGCCTGAAATGTTCAAGCCAGCCCGATAGACCGCCTTAACGTGTGTAGTGACCTTTAGATATTGCGCAAACTAGAGTGAATAAGAATGTAACAGGTCCCGATATCAAAATAATAAAATTTACTCTCTTTATATTTTTCTAATTTAATAAAACATACGATATTTATTCGCAACATTAAATTTAATTCTTTTTAGTACTTATAATGAATACGCAATTCGTTATTGGAAAAAAATATATATTACATTCACATTTTGTATATAAAGTAATGATCCTAAACAAGTTTAATTATATTAAATTAGAATTATGATAAAACACAAAAAATACTAATTTAGATCTAAGTATTTATATTATTTTATTAGTTGATATATTTTACCCAGAGTATTAGTAATTCAAAATTTAACTTATATTTAGGGGAACCTTTTAAGAGTAACTTTAACATTTTATTCACGCTGGGTTTATTTTCATTTATAGCGCATAGTGAAGTGTACGATGTAGGCCTAAAAGTTGAAATACATTATTTTCAATTACAACAAATATAATAAAGACGTAGCGAATAGTGCACAATGTATTAAGTTGATTTAACTTTATTTCTTATACGTTTTGCATGAAGACTTCTACATAATATACTTAGTAAAATATCTATAATAATAATTGGACTTGAGACTTATCAACCAATGAGATTCCGAGGAGAAGCTCTAGCCAACTAAACGCCAGTATACACAGCAGACAAAAATTAACTAACCTTATGTGTTAATGTTTGAAATGTCTTGTGGTAGTCATACCTGTTTGTTATTAACACGTTTCTTTGTTTTAGTGTCAATAATTATTATTGTCTATATGACTGAAAATAAAGGAGAAATGTTACATTTTTCACTTTGTTAGGTCTTCTATAATATTCATGACAAAAAGTTAAAAAAAAATCGAGTTTAATTTATTAATGCTTACTTTCTAACTCTATGACATTAGGAACTCAAAAGTTCATTGTCGTACGCCACCTATTCCTATCTTGAACTAGTTCTATTCGTTCCACCGCATTACACCCTGTATCGTTCAGAGGTGACCTGGCAGTGTAGGGGTAAGGTGTCAGACTTCTATGCTGGCGGCCGGGGTTCAATTCTCGGTCCCGGCACAGATTTATCTGATTACCAAACCCCTCCTTAACCTCTGACAAGACATCTTGTGAATGTGGGGAATGCCAGGTCTCCATCATGGTTCTGATTCTACGTTAAACTGTAGGTCCTCCATATCATCTCACAATCACCCTAACATTACACATTAGCGTAAGTGCATACAACCCGAACGGGTAGTAAGACGCGGTGCTAATAATAATAATTTAGTTTGTTCGTTATTAGATCGCTTACGAACACTAAATAAACTTGCGTCACTAGTGATTGCGACCTGCGAAGTAAAGAATTTTCCAACCTCTGTGTCTCAAGTATTGGCAATATTGTCTTTGATTCGTTCACTATGCACAAAAAAGCAATAAAGAGGCCAAGTGAGTCAGAAATACAAAAACTGGGGAAATCCTGGTATAGAACTTATTATATGCCATAAAACTCATAAAAAAGAAATTAAGAAAAGTATTTTTATATATCTCACTTTCTCCTAATCTACAAAATATTGGTTTCGTCTATTTGGGCAGTTGTGAAATCACTGACAATTACCTAATATCTGCCCCCCCCCCCCTTACCCTCTTGCCACTCCATTCTCCTTTCAAGAGCGCTCAGAACTATGTTCTCCTGAAACATTGACACCGCACCCTCCTTTTGTCTGCTACTATTACTGTTATGATATAGTAAGTAGTAGCTTTGATCACAAACCGACATGGTCGGAATGAAATGTCATTTATTCCATTTATGGTACTCGCGAAGAAGACTAAGAAACTCCTTGACGATGAAAATTATTTCTTCAAATCAAAGTTTATTAACAGGACCCAGTAAATTACCCAAAAGTGGTTTTAAAAAATACCTATAGAATAGCCAGAAATTCTAAAAAAATACTATAAATTCGCAAAAACAACAACTAAGAAGTTAAACAAAAAATCAAAATTAATGCACACGACTAAATCAAACACGCACTCTATAAATGGAATCTAAAAAATAGCTATGCAATAAAGTGCTTTAGCAAATAAATTCTTGCATTCTGGTAAATATAACATTGATTTTCATAAATTTGCATAAAAAATCACATATCAAAGCAAATTTTCGCCGCTTAATTTCAGCATTTCATCGGTAATGTGGATTTTACCAATATGACAAAGAAGGAGGATACAAAGTTAATATTCAACACTATCTTCTCATTCCGACAACTGTTTGTTTAAAAAAAAATGTTTGAGTATCTATGCATTTATAAAATATCGATAGCATTTAAAAATAAACTAATTTAACACAAGTGCCTAAATATTATTCAAAACGAAACGGGCTACCATGAAGTTTTCAGCCCTCCCCACAATGTAAACATACCAATTGTGGGTTTTTCAAGACAGAAAAAACATAAATTTTTGTGAAACAATCCAGAACAAATGAGAAACAAATGACTGCAATCATAAAAACATGAATTTTCCAAAAGGGGAGGGGGGAACCTACCGTGAAATTGGCCCCTCACGAGTAAACAAAGTGTCTCAAGTTCACGTCCCATTTGGTCAAGAACAAATACGGAACAAACGAAACTTTTTGCGGAACTATTCGGAACAAACGATCGCCAACACAAAAACGTCAATTTTCCAAAGTGAGGGGGCTACCGTGAAGTTATCCTCCCATCTACGTCCATGTCCTCCCAATGGTCTCTTCCCATTGGGTTTTACAGTCAGTACCCTGGACCAGGTTATAAAATTTCCCATTCACGCTGCGTGTCCTGGCTGCTCACAGTTATCTTCAAGACTTTGTTATACTTACAATGTATTGTGACGAGTACTGCCTATATAACTCATCATTGTGTGACCTACTCCATTCCCCATTAGCCCCATCTCTTTTATGGACAAAATATCTTCCTAAGCATCTTGTTTTAGAATACTCTAAATTTGTTTTTGTCATGTAAGGTAAGATACCATGTTTCACAGTCGTAAAGAGCAACCGTTACAAGTATATATTTAATAGTAAAGACAAAACTTAAATTTAGTTAAATTCAATTTTCAAAATATATAGTTTAATTAACGTTGTTTTTCGAATAAACTCATTATTTAAGATTTTTAGAGACATTATCTACCAGTAGTAATGAAAATGTACTAGACCTTTTTCTATTAATTAAACACAATCAATTTAAGTAATCCTTTATACACTACATTTCATTATAAGCCGATGTGTTTTTCTTATTAATCGCATACTATACGCTATGGACTAATTACTATTATATCATAATCACTATTATACTACTATCACTATGCATGAATATGAACCTAGCCTCAAAGTATTACTTTACACATTTTGTTACGTTTGTGATTAAAAAATGTTTTGCAACAACGTTTTGGGCTATGAATAATAACACCTAATTACAAATTAAGGTGATATGACTTGTTTATCATAAATATTAATGTTATCATTTTTACAAACTGCATATTACGCCCTCTCTAATAAGTATGAAATCTACTTTTGTAACTTCACTTAAACTCTCTTCGGTGGCCGCATATTCTAATTCTAAGGCATTGTTCTCGCAATGGGCTGAACTGATGATGACGAGGACATCAGAGTTCAAATCCGTCGGATGTACTGGGGGAGGTTTTCCCTAAATTGTTTACAACTTTCCCTCCTCACAAATACGGGTACACATCCTCGAGATTCAATTAGTACATATGCGTATAACCCGTAAGGTTATTAAGACGCCATGCTAAAAAAACTTATCTTAACTAACTAAGGTAACGGATTAATGGCGTTGACAAAACCTATAAATAAGATCTAAGATACAGGAAAATAGGCCAAGCACTTTCTAGACGTAACCATGGTGGCTCTAATAAAAAAAAAAGCCCTCCCTCCCACAGAATGGCAGGTCCGGACCTGCCAGTCTGTGGGGGGCACGATTTTTTATTTCTTTAATCGTTTGTTTCCTGGTCTGTCCGGCCCTCATCGGAGAAAGGGAAGCAGCGTTTCCCTGGCCAGTATTAGCACACGAGTTTACTATCGTGATTGATGTATAGTCGTACATTTAATACTGTTAAAATATTATTTTTAGGTTGTTTTTAGGGATAATTATTGTTTCTAGATATAATTATGGTCACTCTATTAAAAATAATGTATTTATCATCAATTTACAGTTAGTTTAGTTTTATTTTACGGAATATTGACGCTTGTTTGATCCTCCAAGGGAAGCGGTTTGTTTCTTTGCGTACAGTAGTAGAATGACGAGTGGGTCAAGTGCACCAGTGGAAGAGAAGGATTGCTGTGTCAAAATTCATAAGTAATATTTTGAAGCATAGTTTTTAGTCCCAGTTTTTTACCTACTTCATCTTCAGGCAATTTATATAAAAAACTTAGACGTTTCAATACTTAATTTTATGAATGTGTATAGTAATTATCGGTGTGTTGTGTTGGCGGAAAATTATATGTGATCTTACTATTTACTAATGATAGTGGCGTGTGGATGGCGTATACAATAAATACAGATTCAAAGCTATTATAAGGTAGGCCATCGGTCATACTCATTTGCAGGCCACAAACCAAGCGAAAACTTCGGCAATCGTAAATTGGCCATTCTTTTTCTTTTCTTTTTATTTGAGTTAGAGCTACTATTATTATTTATATATTTAAATTAATTATTGAGTAATATGTCTAAAATAACCAATTATTTTGTTTTATTCCATGAATAGTTTGTGTCACCCCCCTTTCCTTCTTTCCCATAATACTTTTAACTATAAAAAAAAAGTATGAGCTTTCAATTTAACTAGCGTCCATCAGCCCCCCCCCCCCTTTATTTAGCTTTATTGCTTCCCTTTGTCCAGAATTGACCACACGCCACTGCTTCCTATTGATTTATAGTTACCGCTTCAACCACCTTTACGGTTGTTGGCGTTAGTGACACACATCGAGATCTACTTATAAAGGCTTTGGTTCATTTTCCAACCAGATATCACCATTAAATAATATGTATTTACATTATAACCTAATTTATTTTTACTATTCTATTGTCTTAATTTTTGTCGTATCTCTCTGTGAGATTGTTTGAAACTAAATATTTCGTTTGGCGCTCTCTATGAAATGTTCTGGAACTATGTTTATATTTAGTTTCTTTTCATTTTCTTATGTTGACTAAAATCAGTTTATTATGGTTGTGTGGCTTTCTTGTCAGCATAAAATGGATTCCCAAACATTCACAAGAGACCGAGTAGAATGTTCAGTAAAGTAAGTGTATTCGTTTGGCATTTTATTAGCTTAAATAAATTTCCCATCCCATAAGCTTATGTATGAATGGAACATATTATGGATTAAGACTATTAAACAAACTGTGTTAAATTTGTGTTGCCATTTTAATTAGGTTTCATCTCTAAATGTCAATATTTACCTCCAATTCATTCCAGACAAATAACTTAATGTTCTCTGTCTCATGTTGTAGGTATTAATTACGTTATGTTATGTTTCAAAAACTATCTTTAGTATGATTTATTCAATGTAACTCCCTAGTTCAAAAAGGTTGAAACGAAATCTTTAGTTTGTTTATTCATAATCAAGTTTCTTATTATGACCCACTTCACTGGTTGCGTGGTGTAAAGCCCCATCTTCAGACTTCATATCCGTAAGAACGTCGTCCGTAATAAATCGATGTCACAATAGCCTACCAGATTGCTCTGTCTACAGAGTCCTGATCCCTATCCTTAGATCTAAGTCCATAGCCTACTCTGTAGAAGTTGATCAACTTTAACAGGTTAACCTTGGTGGTCTTCGGGTAAAATGCTCGCCTCAGGAGCCAGTGTTCTTGGGTTCAAACCCAGCCAGTGTTGACAGATTTTTCTTTAACGGTAAAAATACGTAGTATAACTCCTTTCAGAGGGGAAGTAAAGTTGTCGGTCCTATGTTGATTGTGGAAAAGAACCCTGAAAGGTATGCGGAAATACAGTTCCTGGCAAAATTGGTAGGCTCTTTCACTCTAACTCATAGACATTCTTGTATGCTGATATAATCAGTCAGTTCAGAAAGTGCATGTTAAATACTTCAAATAAATGAATAGCCTATGTTGACTACCAATCACATTTAAGTAAATATGTGTTTGCTCATTGAAATAAGAGCACCAATGACAGCTTTGCTTGCTTTGTTTGCATCCAAAGTACTATTTTATTTGGCATTTCTAGGCAAAAGCAAACACTAATCATAAATTTGATAGTTCAAATCATGCTACAAATATATTTATTGTGATTGTACTTTTCCTACATTTCAACTATATCCTGAAGGTTTTTTTTTTTTTTAAAGTTTTAGCTTCTATTATTGATCAGCTGACTTCTTGCACTTGTGTTTTTGAAGAGTTTTATTGGATAAAGTCTGACTACCTATCTCATTGGTTTTCACGATCACGTAATTAAGGGCCCGGACTATGTAGATGTGAATATAATTTCTTATGAACCAAGGACACAGACTATGGATACAAAATCTTTGTTTGGGCCTTAAGGCATCACTCTTGAAATAGACTGGGATGCCATTGATGGAAATGTCAGGGTTCAGATCTCTGTCAGGTTTACTGAGGGTGAATTTTTCTAAATGGTTTTTCACTTTCCAGTCACACAAATATGGATACACTCCCTTTAAAATTCAATCCTCCCCAGCCTTGAGACAGTGTAATAAGTAAAGAAAAAAAAAAGTTGGCTAATTTGCTTTTAAATGCTTAATGTATGTATCCTTTTTACTTTCTCATTTAAAGAGAAAGTAGATATTGTAATTGCAAACATTTTTGACCTCCATTCTATGAAGAATGTTTACGTTTTATTTGCCCTCTAACTTAAAAAATTTGATTTTACAATTTCGTCTGCCTGC
>CABFOW010005725.1:26435-39317 GCA_902141385.1 Timema californicum
CCCCCCCCCCCCCCAATCTTCACCCTTGTCTGTCTGGCCATCCATCCCTAGCCACAGACTTGAAACAGATGGGATGGGTTTTGTTCAAACTTAGATATTAAGTAGGCTTGTATGGCTATACCTCTGGGCTTTTTTTTATTTTGACCCTAGCTCTTAAATTTATCTAAGGGTAGTATATTAATGAGTGATTTTTGAAAATTCATATTATATTGAAAATAGTTCTAATTATCGTGTTTAAAATGTTTGTTGGGAGAATGTTTAATATGACAAATAAAATTATATAAATTATTTTTTGGAAAAAAGTTGTGTAAGAGTTGTTAACTGATGAGCATTTCTTTTTCTTTTAGTTTGAAATATTTTTAAGATGGTTCCAACAGTTTGTTTCATAAATAATGGTAAGCTTCTTACATAGTAGGTATTTTGCAAATAACAATTTTTTGTTCACAATTATTAAATCTAGGGTCTATTTAACAATATCTGCCTATATTTAGAAAATAAATGAAATTTAAGATGGTTTATGACAAATTTTAGAAAATTTGAAATTTTTCAAAATAATATTGAGGATTTAGCTCAAAATATATTTTTGGGGAATGTTTTAAATGGTAATATGAATAGGCCAATATTTTTTTCACAAATTAAAAATGGTTTGAAGGTATTTTACAAATGGCTGATTTTTGAAAATTTTAAATTTACTTAAAAGATTTAAACAAAGAGAGTTTATTGTATTAACAAGATGCATTTGTTTTACAAAGGAAAATTTACTCAAGGGTTGTTTACTGAATTTAAATTTTTGAAAATTTTATTTCAAGCTATAAATACACTATAATGGATGTGAAAAAGTGTGTGTGATTGTGTTGCACCATTTAATTTTAGTCTGAACATGTTTGAAGTAGGGGCATAATTATAATTTAGGTTAACTTGTTTTCAAATCAATTTTAATTCACACAATTAATTTTCCACCCTTTTAACAAGAAAACACAGGTGCATTTCTTTTTAAATTGCCTTTTTCCTTCCACTTTCCTAAAATTTTCCTGCTTGTTTAGTAGGTACTCGCTTGAGCTTGAACATAAAAACATATAGGCCCACTTAAAAACTAAATATCTTCTTAACTTAAAGTATTTAAGGTTTTGATCTGTTATTAATACAAGGAATTAAAATAGTACTTAAAAATAAAATAAAACCAAAATATATATATTTTTTAATAATTATGATAATCATAATATTAAATATACATTTTTAGCACCATGTCCTACTATCCATTCAGGATATATGCCTTTGTACTAATTAAATTAATGGATTAGGGATTAGGAAGGTTGAATTTAGAGGAAGTGTGTCCGCATTTTTGGGGAGAAAATGGGGAAACCATTAGTAAAAAAAACCTCAATATACTCGCCTGGGTTCAAACTTCAATCTACCCATCATCTGCAGTGTAGTCTCTTGCACGGGTGATTCCTTAGACCATTCAACCACCAAAGCGAGTGTCATAATGTATTTTATTTTTTAGGGGAAAATGTTTTATCTTTTTAATCAAGTGTCATAATAAAATCAATAGAAGTATTAATAGATATTGTTACAGCAATGATAATAACCTGGTGGTATAGGGGTAAGGTGTCTGACTTCTTTGCTGGGGTCTGGGGTTCAATCCTTGGTCTCGACACAGATTTATCTGATTACCAAACCCTTTCTTCACCTCTGACAAGACATCTTGTGAATGTGGGGAAGCCAGGCCTCCACCGTGGTTCGGATTCCACGTTAAACTGTAGGTCCTCCATTTCATCTCACAATCACCCTACCATTACACATAAGCGTAAGTGCATATAACCCGAACGGGTAGTAAGACGTGGTGCTAATAATGATAGTAAAAATTATTACCATAGCAACTTAATAATTACGACTCCACGCTGGGTAGTAAAATATTCAAAACTTTTTTTTTTATAGAATCAAACACATACTTACAATTTGAATATTCTATTAACTTATTAACAAGCAAGTTTATACTTTTCGTAAAATGTAAACTTGTTGCTTGTTTAAGAATTTATTTTATAACATCAAGTGTTGATGCTTAATATGTAGGTTTAAATGAACTTTGAACAGTTCAAGGCCAATGTCATGAGTACAAAGGACATAGAAAAATTGTAGTCCAAAGATTAGTTATTCCACTGAACCCATTTCATACAGATTACATTTGATTTGTATATCATTGCAAACGGCTGAATTTTAAAACTTCCCAATAAATAATAAATGGAAACATATTCTTTAAATCCCATTGTTATGAATTTCAGGTAACCTACTTTAATAAACAAAGGTTAAAAATACATGATTCTATGTGTGTTAATATAAATAACAAAACTAGTTTAATTAAATTCTAATGGGAAATGTACTTTACTGATATTCAATCGGTCTAAATGTTTTTTCCCAACAATACATACCAATAGTATTAATTACTAATCCAAACAATATGGATGATGTGAATATCGGGGTGGATAGCCACTCCCAAATGCACCCAGTCGAGATTCATACCTCAACCCCCCTCTCACTTGTCACCTAAACTTTTGTGGGCCTGAACCCTTATAACTACATGACCACCTAAGAGTAAAGATTTTACCATCATTTGAATGAAACTTAACTATTAGCTAGGGCTGGGTCCTTTATTATTCAGTAAACATGAAATATACACACTAACAATACAGGAAACCAGTTTGATTAAAGCTTTAAACATATTTTAGAAATATATTGATTATTAGAATTTCTCAAATGAACAAGTATGTATTAGCACATAAACATCATAAGATTACACCTAGAGTGAGATTTGAACTCTGGACTTTTGGTTTTTTTTTTGTTTTTTTTTACCATTTGAAATATCCAAATTCACATCCCTGCCTATTATGCGGCCAATATTATATAAATTCAACATACAGGTTGTGTTATTAATGTATAATATTTGTGTTGAATTTTTCTTTAATGTCAGGTTAATTTTTTAACAAAATAAGCAATAAAGCTATCAGGAATTTTATAGCTATTCTGAAATGAAATACCCCAACCAAACTGGTAGGACTATTGATTTCAACCAAACTCAAATATGTGGCTACTCAGACTAGACGCCATGTTCATCTAGTTTGTTACCCCGCTGATTGGAAGGTCAGGATTCAAATACCAACAAAGTGTACTTAGGGTATTTTTTTCTTAATACATTTCCACTATCTTTCCTTGCAAATTTTTGTAGGCACATTTCTTCTAAATTATACCTTTTAATCTGTACTCAATTAGTTCAGCTCTAACTTATGTTGCTAGGCATGTTGGATAATAAGATGCCTTTGAGAAAAAATTAACCAAGAATGTGCACTGATAATTGTTGATACCATATGGTGTTACAAAGTATCACTTGAGGTTTATTTGAGGGTAATACACCCACATATTCAGTTTGAAAAAATATATATATTAATAACTAGTAGGGAAGCATTTTTAACAGCTATAGACTTTAGGAGTGTTTTACTCCATAAGCTCTGTGAATAACCTTTCAAATTTACTTGGAATGTAATGTGGGGAAGTCGTATACATGCTTTGCCATTACAATAATCACTTTAAACTTTTTTCCCACATTTTATATAGTTTTAAATTATTTTTTAATGTTTCAGATTGATCGAATATGTCCAACATGTATCACATGGTATCACAAGAATCCAACAAATTTCACATGGAGTTTGCATTTCAGAGGAACGTGAATCAGCCATTTCAGAGGAAATTAATTGCCATTCAAACATGAATAAAACCCAAAAAGCAAACTCAAGAAAGAAAAAAAAATTACAAAATAAAGAGAAAAGAAACATGAAGCTTATTTTAAAACTGATGGAAAACTTAGATACAGCTCCTGAAAGTAAGATTACTACAAGCTCCAACCCAATTATTACTCTGGATGACCTGTGTAAGGTACGAAGTTGGTTACCGCCAGATTACAAATATACTATTGTTGATAAAGAGGGATCTTTTATAAAACAAACATCTTGTACCGTCTTGGGTAGGACTGAATTTGGTTTTGGTACAAATAAGAAGATCTCCAAACAAAATGCTGCACAGAAAATACTGGACATTTTACAGAAATAAAAGTCTATTTGAAGTGATGTATAAAAAAGAAAGATTAATTTATTGTTATTTTATTTGAGAGCTTTTAAAAACTTTTATTTGGTGAATAATGGATCAAGGTTTATTATTAAACTGCCATCCAAACTTGAACACTAGCTGCTCCATCATCAAATTGCCTAATTATGCCCACCATATTGTGGTATAAGTGCAGCATGAATTAAACATAATTTACATTTATGTTCCAGCAGTTCAGCTGTCTATACTAAGACAACACATGAGCTAAAAAATAAATCAATAAAAACATAAACTTTGAAGTAAACCTATGCCATGGATCTGGGGTGGCCAACCCATGGCCTGTGAGCCTAGCATTGGCCCACCAAGATATTTTGAATAGTCAACAGCTGTTTCTAATGTCTTTTCGTCTGTAGTAGATTGTAAACGTATAGAAAGCTTAGTTGATAAAGTTGGTTTGTAGCACTGCTGTCACTTTCTACTAGTTTTAAGGCTACCAATACTACAGCTATCATACTAGACATTGATAATGTTAAGAAGGCCAGGTGATGTTTTAAGTTAGTCACTTGATAAAGCCTAGAGCTTTTACGAGCCTATATACAGATTAGTTTTACTACACTCAAAGATGCTGAATGTTAAAACAAATAACACTTGTAACTTTAAAAATCCATCATTAACAAATAACTTTAAAAACACAATTGCCTAAAACCTATATTCAAGGCCCATTTTACCATTTTCCCAGTGGAGAACACAGTGTCCGCACTAATAGCTGGGGGAAAGGAGTTACATTCCCTCATACCTCGCAGTGTTCACAACGCCGCTCTTGTCATCTTGGATTTTTTTAAGTCTCGGAATGCCTAGAGTTGAGTCTCTTCACTCCCACTCCCAAATATATTTCGTGCAACACCAATGATTACTTGACAAAATAAAACTTGAAAATAGATCTGAAACCTTGAATAACTGTCAAATAGGTTTCTTTCTGTGAAAATAGGACTGTATTTTGTCGTATATGATCCTAGGATGAATTAAACATGGAGAAAGACCTGCATATAGGGATTTATTGTGGGATCGTCATAAAGAAGAACCTTTTAGAAAGTAGAGTAGCCAACCTTGACAAAACATCACTAGATTAATCTCGCAGCTGTAAAATATTGACACAATCTGTCCAAAGTGATGGTTGTGAAACACATAAATCAGAATAGAGGGGATCTTAAGTTATGCGCAGACTTACGACTGAGGGATCCAAATTCATTCATTTTGTGAGTTAAGAATCCATCAAACCTCAATTGCTCCAAATAAAATGCTTTTGAATAGGTTAAAGGGATTTTTTTAAATCGTTATGTGTTATGGAACTTATTTTCGAAACCCACTACAAATAGCTTCTTGAGACGTACAAAAAATTGGTTATGTGTGGTAGGCCACATCAAACACCCAGTTACTGTAAAGTGTAAAAAGGTTTTCCACTTCCAAACAATTTCTAGAGCCGGGGTTGGCAATCTGCGGCTCTTTTAATATATATTTGCAGCTCTTTGATCATGTAATAGTGACTATTAACTGCGGTCCTTTAAACATCTAGCTACGACTTTTTAAAAATATAGCTGCTGCTCTTTGAACATGTAATTGCGAGTCATTAAACATATAAGTGCTATTTTATTATGTAAGTGCCACTCTTCTAATATGTAACTGAGGATCTTTTAACATGTAACCGTGACCCTTTAAAATCTAACTGCGGCTTTTTGAACACACTACTGTGGCTATTTAACATATAACTCTGGCTATTTTATCATGTAACTGTGGCTTTTTGAACATGTTACTTGCCGCTCTTTTAACATTGTAATTGTGGCTTTGTAGCTTTTAGCCCACATGTACAAGCAAATACGCATATAAATTTGAAAATATTTGCATTTAGGCTTCACTCAATTTTTGGTTTGACTTATTTCTACGAGCGAATGTTTTCAAACATGAACTAAATTAAAACCATGCGAGTCTCGATATGTTTGACGATGAAAACTACGGCCTACTCTCCTGATGTTGAGAGAACTGCTCAAGAAATTCAGCAGCAAAACTCACATTAATTCGAACCAAATTGGTTATGTTACATTTTTTCATAATTAATAAATTTAATTATTTTTTTAGTAAAACGTCTTTCCACACTCTTCAATTTATTAAAATTTTAAATTTGATCATAAATAGCTCTTCACTCAATAAAGGTTGCTGACCCTGTTTTAGAGGCATCCAATCATCAAATAATCCTGGGAAATAACCATTGCCTCCCCACTCCCCCCTGTATAGGGGTGATACACCCCAACCCCTTCCCCCTCTCTTGCTGAATTCACTTGTGAATTCCCACCCCTCACCCTGGACAAACAAACGATTCCACCCCCGCTGCAGACATATACATAGGGACCCAGAAGGAGGCTACTTGTCTTGCTCTTTGGAGGACAAATCCACCACCACCAAATGTGTGTATGAATACATAAAAGTAGATCTATCAACTTTTGAACTTGAAGATTAGGTTCTTCCAATGGAAATCCGACACAGGGCTGTGCAGGAAATTGCACCACAACCCGCTACAGGTGACATCAGGCCATATCGAAGATACAAGTTTAGTGGACCTATGCTTTCTTTTAAATAATGGGATGTTAAAGCGTTGTATTGCGATTTCTAAAATAACCAGTCCATATAGTATGATTCATGATGGCATAGGCGGTAGTTCTCAATAGGTGGACCACATAGGATATCATTCTGGCCCGAGGTAAATAATTAAACTGACAACTAACAACACTGTTTTACACCATGAATCTGACAACCCTGTGCTAAGCATGACGGAATTAATTAATTTATATATTAACCTTTCTAAATCTTAAAATAAAAATAATGTTTATAATATTATGAGGTAACTTACTTTGTTTTCGTTTTGAGTATATGTAAAGTTCTCAAATTAGGTTTTCAGACCCTCTGGCCAGTTCATGAAAAATAAAATAATTGTGGCCCATGGTCACAGACAAGGAAATGACAGATACACAACCGCTAGGTTAAACGTGTTATGCTCCTTTTTGAGGCTTTACTCCTTCAACGTTGGGATCGCTAGGTGAGGTCCCTAGTTACTACAGTGCAATCAAGTGAGCGTTTTCTAAGCGACTCAATTTAAACTCGAATTTACTAGCGGGCAGATACAAAATATGAGCTCCTCGAGTCAACCAGTCGGCTATCAACAAGAAAGCTTCAGGTAGCGACCTTCCCCATCTTTAATTACCCCACCTCCATCACAAAGTACTCTAATCCTGCCATACAAATGAGTTTACTCTGACCTCACATCACAAAGAAAACTTAGATTACAATGGTCCTTTTTTAAATTCAAGGGACTGGCGGTTAACTGCAAATATAATAATTGTTAAATAGAGGACTGAAAAGATTTGAAGACGTTTAGAAACCCCAATTTATTTATGAAGTGGTTAGATATTCTTTAGTATTGTTTTCACCTAAATGAAGGTGAAAGTTCTAACAAGTTAAAAAGTTTAAATTTTAATTCTAAAGTTTTTTTTAGTGTATGATTCTATCAAAATATAACTTTATTCAAGAGATAAAGGCTGGATAAGAGATTTGAAACCTTTTACTTTAATCTTAGAAGTACACATTTCCACGTAAAGCGTCATTTTTTCTAAATTTAAACTCAAAATTAAAACTTTCTAACGAGTCAGAGAAACGTTCTTATAATTTTCGCCAACTTTTTGATGAAAACTATGTTTAAAAATATCAAAGCACTTCTTAAATAATACGAGATTTCTAAAAGTCTACACGCGTCTCAAATGTTCTCCCATGTAACGCTCTTATCAACTTTGAGTATCCTCAACTGGGATAATTTTTAAACACGTCTTTGATAAATAACTTTTTTTTATTGAAAATAAGAAATTAATTGTTTTGAATCCATACATATAAGTGTTTTTAAAGCATTTTTTTAAAATTTTCTATAAAATGTATTAAACATAATTTTCTAAAAATGTTTTCATTCAAAGTTAGGTACCTCTGTTGATATTTATAGTACACTCTAGAGCCAGTACAGGGGCAGCTCAAGGGCCGTGCAAACTGGGCGGCTGTCTTGGGCACCAGCTTGAGGGGGCGTCGGACAGAGCTAAACCTAACCTAATGTAGCCTGGGCATGATATGAAAATAGTCCCCAAACCTAACATTCTGGGCGTGATATGAAAATAATCCCCAAACCTAACGTAATCTGAACATGATATGAAAATAATCCTCAAACGCAACATAATCTGGGCATGGTTATGAAAATAATCCCCAAACCTAACAGCTCCAAACCTAGCGTAGCCTGGGCGTGATAATGGAATTGCTAAGTATAACACACGTACTTTTTTTGGTACCAACATGAAATTTCACATATTAATATAATTTTTTGGTGAAATTATAACGTAAATTGTTAAAATGACTAAACAATTATTTGAAAACAAAATTATAATCCAAAGCATTGAAATATTTAAGTTTTCCAAGCGTTTATATAAGCTTACATACTAGACCCTGATCCTAAACCAAACAAAACCAACAATATCAGAAATTTGTCAAACCCAATCCAAATATAATACAGTTCATTGAAGGGATTAGGGACTACTTTTAAACAGTTTCAATTAGGGTTGAATAAAATAAGATAATCATATCAAAATAAAGTATTAAACTTAGCAAGTTTTGCCAATCTTGCAAATAATTAAAAATTCAAAACCTTAGCTAACGTAGCCGAACTGAATTTAACAATGACTACTTACATTATTCAACCTAGACCTAGCTAGATTAAATTATAATAATATGAGTAATATATTGTTAGGATATAGATAAACTAAATTCATGATAGGTTTGCTACTAGTGTGTACAAATAAAAAATAATACATTCCGAAAAAAAATAATCAGATACAGATTCTAAAGTTAGCAACTGGCCCACTATTGGAAGTTATTCTTTCCGGTTACGTTTCTGTTTAACACCTGTAATAGTGGATATTTAAGTAATGGTTTGTGGTCAGCTATTTTCATTCTATGATATAATAAGTTATAACACTTATATAATAGAAAAATATAATTATATATAATATTATAATGTATTTCACATAAGCCTTTGCGAGCAAAATATATATTATTTTAAATTTCAAAGTTTATTTCCAATAAAGATACAACCTACGGCTGATTAAACAATATAATGAATATATTTTTTCTGTGCAAACATAACATCTCTGTTCTAATTAATAATGATTAGGTCGTATGTAGGAATGAACAGGCTTAGGTCTACTTTCTACTGTCTAATTATTCAGATAAATCTAAAATAAACTGTACGAAGGGCATTATAAGACAGTTGTAACATTTACTAAAACTATTTAACATTCATAAGTGAAGCTAAATGCCACGTTTGATATAAAGTATCAATTCCAGTTTAAACATATAAAATATGGTTACGTTTTTTCAAATATCGACAGCCCTAAAAACGTGTTAATATCTTTTTGAATACTAATACTATGTTATATCTATAATTATGTTCATAGCATATACTCTTCTTTTTTTAACAAATTTAATCTAAACTTGAGGTAGTAGAAAAGTAACTTAATGTGTTATTTTAAAAAGTTTTCCAGTAAGTATGATGGAGGTATTGTTTGGAAGACGGTCACTTTATAAATTTTTGGATCTGAAAATGTATTTATAAATTATATCAACATTACTTAAAATAGTATCGTAACTTTTAAAAGAAGTGGCGGACACCAAAGCTGACTACTTTCACAAAATAGTATTATAAATACGTTTAGTAGATTTATTCATAATGTGTTTACTGCAATATTACAATAACAACCAAAACATTATTTATATGCATTAAAATTCGTAGGAATACCGTCTGAGGGGTCATTTATACTACTTATAATAAGATTCTGGTTAGAAAAAAGGCTTTTCAAATGTTCAGTCCTACAAAAATTAAAGTATATATGTTCATTATTTCTACAGTAGTCCCATGGCTTCTTTGGTGCTGACTGACAGCTCACAGATGACTTATGACAGTCTACATTTAGGTATATACCTAAATTTTGAACCGTCAGAAGTGACAGCTGATAAACACATGTTTTTGCAGATCATATGGTTCGGCGTAGGGATACAAAATTTGGTCAGGTAGCTTTTCAACGCTTCTAGCTGTCAGCTGTCAGTCAGCACCAAAGAAGCCATGGGGCTACTGTATCTAATTGAAGAACCCTTTCAGGAGTGGGTCACAAAAAAAAATATTTTGCAGAAATAATATCAATAATAAAATCACTTACTGTATATCTATGTAAGAAAGCAAATACTTGTATAATTTAATGCACATGACCACAGAAGCAAAGTACTAGTTCTAATGTCACATAATGTCTCTTAACCAAATTTCATTTATTTGATTTTTTATTTTTTTTATAATATTGTTAAATGATCACCTGCTTCATTCCATGAAAGTGCCCCATCCCCCATCATGAAAAGCCTGATCCCGTGAGAGTTCCCACGATCCCCCCTCTCTCCCTCACCCCAACAAAAATCCTGGATCAGCCCTTGAGCACTTCAGAAACAAAACTCATTGTGTAGAGCTTGTATGCCAATCGAAAGGGACATTCCTTTCCTCTAATTTCTCTATTTTGACTCTTAATTTTGTATTGATTACACTTTTTATACAGTACATTTAATAACAACACCTAAAGTATTACATTTTGGTAATTTGCATTATGGTCACAGGTCAGTATATTATTAAAAGCAGAAAGTAGTGTAGGTATTGTCAAGATGATCTCAGTGACAATTTTTTCTTGTTATACCTCCACACAGATTAATAAGGCTATTTAATATTTAATCATATATATGGACATATTCTAAACATGTTATGTTGATTTTTATTAATTAAATTACGTAAATAGATTTCTTGTATAAAAATAAGGTAGGATAAATAAATGATTATGGTAGTCTTCCCTTTCCTCTCAAAATTTCTGACAAAAATTTAGAAGCATTCAAACAAGCTTTTATTATATCTGTCATCGCTAGGGGTAACCTTTTTGACCGTGCGCATCTGTAGAAGAATTTTTTTTTTAGATTTGGCCTCACCATAAACATTGATAAAATCCATACATAAGATGGATTCTGCCCACCCCCACCCACATTTTGTAAGAAAACATAAGAAAATACTGACTCCCCCACACCCCACCACAAAAATCCTTACATAATCTATGGATAACCCTTAGCTTTTGAGCTCTATTGGTAAATATATTTTTTTAAATTGAGGTCTTGGAAAGCGGGAGTTGGTTATTATGCTTTTTGATGAACGATATGTTTCTGTAGAATATGAATAATACCCAATATGTTTTTTTAATTTATGCCTTTTAGTGAAATGTGATGCTATTTTTTTTCCGTTGTGTTTCTTCAAAGTTGTATATTATCTAGTTTTACAAATCTTACTAACTTTAAGTAAATGTTTCCATTTTTAGTCAAAGGAGAGAGAAAGTCTGTGTGGTGTACTATACCATTTATTTGTTGTGTTAGGCCTAGTTACTGGCCTTAATAAGATGGACACAAGTTAATATTATACAACTTATAAACTAGTTTGTAGTTTCATCTTTATTACAAAATTATTTCTCACTTAGTGGATACCAAAACTGATATCATAAAAGAATTATCTATTGAAAACACTTATCTACAATTAATTTTGGCCAAATTGTCCCTTTCAACTGCTATTTAAAAATACTATACTTAATATCAGGAGTATAAAGCACAACTTTGAGGATTGATTATTTTTTCTTTCTTATACTAAATATTAATTTAGTGATATTAACATGAGTGTGGATACACAGAAATGAGACAGTATCGCTTAAAATTCCAAGCTACAAGGCTAATTTTGACTAGAGACAACAAACAAGGTGGGGGAATTTGTGGTTTGATAGAAGAGCTTAATGGTTTCAAACCTGGAAACGTGAAATTTTTAGTAAAGGTTCATTTTAGGCCCTAGACCAGAGATAGGACCGAATTTTGTGAAATTCAACCTGTAAGGGATGAAAAAGGGGAGTCTAAAGTTTTCATAATTCACTGACCGTCCATCTTTTAACTAGTGGACATAAAGCCTTGAAATTTAAAATTAATGTTTCTTTATAGAATTGGTTGAGAATATTTTCTAGGATTTTTCAAAGTTAAGAAAATTATATAAAAAATCCTGAAACTCTCCTCAGTGATAAGTGTAACATCTCAATCACCAATCTAATAAAAATTATCAGATATTACAATCCTCATTTTTCTGTAATGGGGGTTTAAAAATAAATATATTCAATACCTTCTCTCTGAAATACATTCAAATTTCCTGCTTCAGGTTTTAGTTCCGAGGTTCTACTTACTAACATTGGAGTGACGTTTCTATACTACTACCTTATCTATGGTTCTACCTGTCTCAAGGGGCGCAGAAAATCTCCAGTAAGGTTGTGTATTTGTTATTTCCTTGTATGTGCCCTTGGTGAAAAGTAATTGAGATCCACTGGCATAGAACAAAGTATTAGCTGACATCAGCCGGTGCACGGTGCCCACTAGTGATGGGCAGAATCGGATGAACAAAATCGATTAATTCGATTCTTTCAAAATCATTCTAATGAGAAAAACATAGCTGACTTGACGCGAGATGGCCGATTCATTCCCTTACCCCACCTTGCCAGAAGTGCTGAGGAAAATCAACCTTATGATTATGAATGTTTCCAGGCTATCTCTATACAGGTCTTAATTTCTATTAGGTTCATTTTCAATAAATAGTCCCCA
>CABFOW010005726.1:0-16905 GCA_902141385.1 Timema californicum
AGATATAGCTCATCTTTATAACAAAAATTAGATTCTAAGTCATAAGGACTCGTCGATTACTTTACAATACTTAATAAATCGAAGTCTGTGGCTCCATCCATAGTTGCGGTGAATCCCATGGCCTAGACTTCATAGGTGGTGTTGAAATGCGTCATCCTGTCTAAGGTGGCGGTGTATCCAACGCCTCAATCTTCATGGTCGACGTGACGATGCTGGAGTCCTTCCTTCAATGCAGGGATACAGTAGGATGGCTATAATGTGAACCGGGACATGGGTCCTTATATAGTTCCGAACCTGATACGAATGGAAGAAAGCAGAAAGGATGATAAACACAAGAACATAGAAAGGAGAACTACGGACCAAGGTGGGCAGAAAGAGAGAATTAACAAGAAAAATTCACTTGCGGGGAGAGGGAGGAACAAGCTTCCTTGGCTCACCACTAGAGTCTCTCAAAGTGGATTGTGTCAGTAGGTCGAAGTTGATACGCATTCCTTTCCTTAGCCAGGTGTTATAATGTAAGCACGTGTGGCGGCCATTGTTGAATAGTTTTGAGCTTCGCATGTGGGGCAAATGAATCTATAGATATCTTGAAGAGGTGAGCAAACACCAAAGCATCTTATATTCAAATATATCTGTTTTAATTATGGTATTTAGTATCCGTTATTATTTTTATGAGAATTTGTGATATAGATGTAGTTTACTATATTTTCTTGTAGACGGCATGGCAACCGTATCTGATTTTTATCTGACATCATCCAATGGGAAAAGCAATGCGTTATAGTATTTTATTCATAATTATGATAATATTAATCCTCTTCTTTGATATCTACTCCAGTTTTTATCAAAAGACAATATTTTTGACCAACCACGTGTTTGAAGTAGGGAGAAACGTAATTTTATTAGACTGCATCTTCGGAGTAGACTCAATTAAATATAGTTTCTTTCTTGCATAAATCATTAACCTATTGAATTTTGTAATTGTAGCTGTCCAATCTATCTGATTGACATGCTACAAGGATTAAACACTTAAGTAAGCCCGACCCTCCCAGTAACCAGTAAACCAGACTATATGGGCTTGAAGTTTAGTCCACGTGACCACCGATGTAGGTCTGCTATTCTCTTGACTGATATAGCAAAATATGAAGCGTTCCAACCGGAATTCAAACCTCCCCTTGGTTTTCTCGGCCAGGACAGGAACTATCTGTCCCCCTTCCCCGCAGTCAGTTCGTGGCGTTCTGTCATCATGTGTTTATACTACCGTACATCTACACCAGCACCTGTGGGTACGCGGGATAAATGTTGGACTCGGTTAGTTTGGTTTAATAATTACTAGGAGGTTTAAGCTCACATCCCGGTCAGATATACTGAGAGTGTATATTTTATAAATAGTTTACTACCTTCCCTTCATGCAAATGCTGGCAAAATTAATATAAAATTCTACTTTCTTGATCCCTATCCCAGTAATGCAATTAAACGCTTATAGCTCGGACGGGTAGTAAGACGTTGTGACCTATCCCCAACATTATCCCACACAAATAGCACACGGAGGTAAGCACAAGAGAGTTATAAATTTATTTCCAGAATAACATGATACAGCTCAATGAGGGAGAGGCACTTAAGAGTAAGAGCGTTAACCATAAGCCAGATGGGCTACATGACATAAGAGTCACCACCAAGGCCAGATGGACATTAAAACAATAACAAACAACAGGTGGCCCCGTATACTTAGACGTCCCAAAATGGCGACATCAGAGAAAGGCAATAAAGATCTAACAAATTGGTCTCCTGTTGTACTATAATAAATGTCTATCAACAAAATAGGCAGAGAGCCAACACCTGCCCAAAATTCAAAACATTAGGGGAGTCAAGAGTTCAAGTCCCTAACCTAAACAATGAGAGTGACATTAATATAATACATATCTGACATAATACAAAGTCCAAAGTTTAGTAAGGATACCTAAATGATTTAATAACAAACGGAGCGCCCTCCGTGGATATAAGTACTGGGTGGGCCGTGGCCCCACATTTAACAACCATAGGAAAATAGACACCAGCAAAGAAACGACAATAAACTACCCTAACTTTAACATCCAACAAAGTGTCCGTACAATAATTAATCCCTCCACCGGCTCGCGGCCCCACATTTAACCAACCTTGGTAGGAAAACAAGGCGGTAAATATAAACTATTTGCGGAATTCAAAGATACAAAAAATATTAATGGAGACCAAGTTTTTATTAAGTAAACATTGCCTTAAGGGCAAGGACTGACGTATCTGATCGTCACAATAAATATTAGTCGTAGGTATATAAATTGAATTTTGAAAAATATAAGTTTTAAAGCCAAAATGAATTTAGAAGAGAGCGACGAGCCAACATAATAGTTAGGCTATTTACCTTGTAAGCCCAGTGTGTAATGTATGTCTCTACTCTGGGCTCCAACCATTATATATCCTGCGGTAATCATGTGTTCTCAGTGCGCGAAGTAAGGGGGAGTTTGTTCCAGAACATACTCGAGAGCCTACGAGCATCGGTCACAAGCACAAATACAGTCCATATAAGTTTTAGAACCTGCCTGGCAGTGCGCGCAGCTCGCGCCCCTCGCAGTAGCTTGTCTCTTGTTCACTCGGAAGAAGGGGAGCTCTCCCAACACGGCCAGCAGCGAGCCTCGAACTCCGGTTCAGTTGAATGTTGATTTTGTGGTGGAGTGCATCTCGGATTTATTGTAGACGAGTCGGAACGAGTCAACTGGGGCTGGCTTGGTGAGTGATACAACTTCTTCTGTCATGTTGTATCAAAGTTACAACGTGGAGCACCCTTGCCCTAAATATTCTAAGAAAACAGTATTAAGGAAGTTAATCTTGAGGAAAATGTCCCTCGGAAGAATGCTTGCCACCCATTTCTCTTCCAGTTCACCCAGTCAGGGTGTAACCCCGGACTCATAGGTTCGTGAGGCGTACAAACCACTTAACCAACCCCTCCAATGTGATCAACCACCCTCAATTATGTTTAATTTGCACAAAACCCCCATATTTTATCATTAATCCAAGTCGGAATGGAAACACTCGGTCAGACCGTGTAGAATATAGCTCGCGGTAATTTACACTTTGGGTCGTTTTTCCCTTGCTTTGCCAGGGTGTAACCACCTCTCTTGGTGAAAAGGTTGATTACTAATTGGAGGTATTGAATACCGGGGCAAAGCCCTCCAAATAGCAGGCCTCGGTCTAATTCTCGGGCGAAGGAGAGGGGGCGCTGGTAGTTGCAAGTGGCTCTAATAAGATAATCAAGTGTTGTTACGAGGCGGTGGGAAATCGTGATCCGTCTAAGAGAGGTTGCTGGTTCAATACAAGGTGAGCTGTGTCTGTCCCAGACGAGCGTGTCTCTCTCCTATGCAGAAGATTTCTAAGAGGTCACAGTTCAGATCTAGGTAGGACAGTTTGGTCTCCCGTGCTTTAAGTCTCACCACCAGTTAAGGTTGTGGACATTTGGCTAAGCTAATGGAGTAGGAATGAGTAAGGTATAGTGTAGAGGAAATGCACCAGCCAATTGAGTGTAGAGAGAAGGTTATAAATAACTTAGAAAAAAATACATCTCAGTACACCGGATTGAGATTCAAACCCTGATACCCCCGAAAAAACAGATTTCATGTTAACTTTTACAGAAATTCTCGGTCACAGTTTAAAAAAAACAACAGATTATTGAGCGTCCCTTTTTTTCTCTTTCTCAAACCAGGGTTGTTATTTTTTTAAGTACGGAAATAATAATGTACAATATGTTACCCACGAGTATATTTTAATAAATCAACCTAAGTTAGTAACTATAATATTAATTTTCATTTTATATGTTATAGCCTCGTTAATTAATAAGCAATGATATAATATAATAATACACGTTGGTAGTATCGTAAATACCCAGTCAGGATACGAACCAAGTACGTCTGACGCACGCCGTTATACCACCACAGGCAATCTAGACAAAATGAGACTAACACATTTGACAACGTGGCCTCAATGACGTGGGTTGATGGTTACAAGGAAGTTTCCCAATTACAGGGAAAGCAGGGTTAGTATCTCAGGCCCATTGTACTGAATGTTATTAATGGTTTCCCACTCTCCTTCTCCGCGAGTATATTTCCTGTACGTTATACCTTTCCTCTGCCACACTAGCCCATGTATATGGAGACGTGGGCGGTAGCTCAGTGAGATGCAGAACAACTCACGACGGACTCCTCTCGTTACTATTGAAATATTCCCTGTACCTAATTTAGCAGCTGTTTACACGAGAGCTCTACTACACAATCTGGGTCTCGTATTATCTTGCCGAGGGGGCATATAGGGGAGCAGTTGGGGTCTTCTTGTGCAGAGCTCGCATTTAATTCCTATCCGCCAGGCTTGACTGTTGCAAGCACTTGGGCTGAATATTACATCTCTTGTGCAGTGAGCCGCGTGGTCGAGTTGTTCCCATGGTTTATTGCAGTCGTGACATGGAACTGTGGAGATAGGAGCAAACACTTGTAGTCCTGGCATGAAGCTGTGGAGATAGGAGCAAACACTTGTAGTCCTGGCATGGAGCATGTGGAGATAGGAGCAAACACTTGCAGTCCTGGCATGGAGCAGTGGAGATAGGAGCAAACACTTGCAGTACTCGCATGGAACTGTGGAGATAGGAGCAAACACTTGCAGTCCTGGCATGGAACTGTGAAGATAGGAGCAAACACTTGCAGTCCTGGCATGGAGCTGTGGAGATAGGAGCAAACACCTGTAGTCCTAACATGGAGCTGTGAAGATAGGAGCAAACACTTGTAGTCCTGGCATGGAGCTGTGGAGATAGGAGCAAACACTTGTAGTCCTGGCATGGAGCTGTGAAGATAGGAGCAAAAACTTGTAGTCCTGACATGGAGTTGTGAAGATAGGAGCAAACACTTGTAGTCCTGGCATGGGGCTGTGAAGATAGGAGCAAATACTTGCAGTCCTGCCATGGAGCTGTGGAGATAGGAGCAAACACTTGCTGTCCTGACATGGAGTTGTGAAGATAGGAGCAAACACTTGTAGTCCTGGCATGGAACTGTGGAGATAGGAGCAAACACTTGTAGTCCTGGCATGGAGCTGTGGAGATAGGAGCAAACACTTGTAGTCCTGGCATGGGGCTGTGGAGATAGGAGCAAACACTTGTAGTCCTGGCATGGAGCTGTGGAGATAGGAGCAAACACTTGTAGTCCTAGCATGGGGCTGTGGAGATAGGAGCAAACACTTGTAGTCCTGGCATGGGGCTGTGGAGATAGGAGCAAACACTTGTAGTCCTGGCATGGAGCTGTGGAGATAGGAGCAAACACTTGTAGTCCTGACATGGAACTGTGGAGATAGGAGAAAACACTTGTAGTCCTGGCATGGAGCTGTGGAGATAGGAGAAAACACTTGTAGTCCTGGCATGGAGCAGTGGAGATAGGAGCAAACACTTGCAGTCCTGGCATGGAACTGTGGAGATAGGAGCAAACACTTGTAGTCCTGGCATGGGGCTGTGGAGATAGGAGAAAACACTTGTAGTCCTGGCATGGAGCAGTGGAGATAGGAGCAAACACTTGTAGTCCTGACGTGGAACTGTGGAGATAGGAGAAAACACTTGTAGTCCTGACGTGGAGCTGTGGAGATAGGAGAAAACACTTGTGGTCCTGGCATGGAGCTGTGGAGATAGGAGCAAACACTTGTAGTTCTGGCATGGAGCTGTGGAGATAGGAGCAAACACTTGTAGTCCTGGAATGGAGCTGTGGAGATAGGAGCAAACACTTGTAGTCCTGGCATGGGGCTGTGGAGATAGGAGAAAACACTTGTAGTCCTGACATGGAGCCGTGGAGATAGGAGCAAACACTTGTAGTCCTGGCATGGGGCTGTGGAGATAGGAGCAACCACTGGTAGTCCTGACATGGAGCTGTGAAGATAGGAGTAAACACTTGTAGTCCTGGCATAGAGCTGTGGATATAGGAGCAAACACTTGTCCTGGCATAGAGCTGTGAAGATAGGAGCAAACACTTGTCCTGGCATAGAGCTACGAAGATAGGAGCAAACACTTGTAGTCCTGGCATGGAACTGTGGAGATAGGAGCAAACACTTGTAGTCCTGGCATGGAGCAGTGGAGATAGGAGAAAACACTTGTCCTGGCATGGAGCTGTGGAGATAGTAGCAAATACTTGCAGTCCTGGCATGGAGCAGTGGAGATAGGAGCAAATACTTGCAGTCCTGGCATGGAACAGTGGAGATAAGAGTAAATACTTGTCCTGGCATGGAGCTGTGAAGATAGGAGCAAATACTTGCAGTCCTGGCGTGGAGCAGTGGAGATAGGAGCAAATACTTGTAGTCCTGGCATGGAACTGTGGATATAGGAGAAAACACTTGTCCTGGCATGGAGCTGTGAAGATAGGAGCAAATGCTTGCAGTTCTGGCATGTAGCAGTGGAGATAGGAGTAAATACTTGTCCTGGCATGGAACTGTGGAGATAGGAGCAAACACTTTTATTCCTGGCATGGAGCAGTGTAGATAGGAATAAATATTGGCAGTACTGACATGGAGTTGTGGAGATATGAACAAACACTTCAAATTAGTGAATAATTACTGCAGGCCATGAAATAGTGTATATAGTAACAAATACCTACAGACAAATGGCATTAATATAATGTTCTTAGAGCTTACTGTGTTTTAAGGTTTTTTAACTAAAATGATTAAAATGTGAGATTTTCTCATTTCCAGGGACGTTTTACACGAAAGGTCTTAATTAAGAGGTCAAAGTAAATAGTTTTAAAAATAGATCTAACCTTTCTCGGACAAATAGTAAATTTAAACAGTCACGAGAGAGCATTCTGAGATAGTTGAGGATTGTTTTAGTGGTTTGGAAGCTTCAGAACTGACATAACCATAAGAAGGAGAGCAGTATGAGGGTCACAATAGAACATTCTAAGATGGTTTAGGATTGTTTTAGTGATTTGGAAGCTTCATAACTGACTTTACAGCAGTGTCAATATTTCACTTCAAGTAGGTGATATCCTTAAATTAATGTGATATAATTTTAGTAAATGAAGCATAAATGAAAGCAGATACATATCGATGACATATAGCATATAAATAATTAAGAGTATGGAAAGGTTTTAACTACAATTTTTGCTCCATTCTCTATCAGTCTATGATTATTAACTGAAGAAATTTCTCTCCCATGCTGTGCTAAAACCCAGCAGGGACATTTTGTTTTCTTTGAACAATTCGCGGTCAATATCATATGAGACCAAACTGACCACACCCGCTTGGGACTGAGGGGTGGTTGCCAACTTGATAACACAACATTAGAGGGAGTGAGATAATACGAGAGAGGGACTAAAAAAACAATAGTCACTGGTTTGATTACCTTTAAGGCTGCATTTACTGGTGAAATGAAGGCACGCAGATTGGGGCTGGACCATGGCTGGGAGGAGGGTCTAATTGGGTTTAGGGGTGTGACGCATGTCACTATGTGGTGTTCGCCGGTCTAAAGGGACTGTGAAAGAGTTGTAATTTAACCACCAGTCTTCTAGGAGAGAAGGTTTGTGACATCATATTCCGCTGATCAATATTGGGAAATATGACCATATCTCAAATAATAATGATTTAATAGTGAAGGAGGGAAGATCAGACGCTCAAAGTCCACGTTATAACAAAGTTTATACAATTTAAACTCGAATATAAAACACACAAAAATGTAGTAAGCCAGTGGATCGTCGCAGCAATGGCTGCAGATTATTGCACTTTTTATTAGGAAATAGTCTATATAATAAGCCCTCACTTGACTTTTTTTTAGTTAAACGCTTACTTTTCAAAAGCTATCAACTCTTAAATAGATTTTTAGCTTTCGGCATTTAATTTGAATCAGAAACTATGTTTTTGCCTTTCGCACAACGATGAGAACTTTGAGACAACCCCTCCCTCAGATCCTAATATATTCGTTGCACCAAACCACACAAGTAACAATTGAGCTGTTATTATTTTACTCAAAGAAAAATATTTTATTCACCTATGTACAGTTATAAACAAATCATGGTTTCCATGGTGATGTAAACAAAGAATGATTGTACAGAAGAGCCACAACACACACAGAATTAAAAGATTACAAATTTCCCAGGAAAATTTGTTTTTAATTTTAGTATAATATTTTTTCCGACACCCTATACACCTAACCTTTAAAGTGATTGCCCGTTTCTCCCAACTGGTTGAGCCATTTAATTCTAATTTCAATTACCGGAAACGGGTATATCAAATTATTACATTATATATATATATATATATATATGATGTGGAGGGTGATAAAATGTGTTAGTGAAAATGAGAGTGTGAGTGTGAGGTGTGAGATCGTGAATGTAAGAGACTGAGAATGAGCAATTTCGAGATAGATCGAATGATTGTGATCGAGTGATAGTGAGAATACGTGAATGTGTTAGAAAGATAAATACTAGGAGAAGAGGGAAATAATGGGTATGTGTGTATGTGTAAGGCGAGAGAGAGAGAGAGATTGTGTGTGTGAGAGAAAGAGTGCATGTGAAAGAAAGTTAGATGAAGTGTGTAAGAATGACAAAGAGAGTATTTGAGGGAGAATGCATGATAAAGTGTTTGAGAGAAAGAATAATAGTAATAATATTTAGCACCGCGTCTTACTACCCGTTCGGGTTATACGCTTTGAGAGAAAGAGAGTGTGTGTATACTTTTTTAGAGATATTGTGTAAAAGAGAGAGCAAATGTGAGGGCCTGTGAGAGAAAGTATGAAACAAAAATGTAGAGAGGAAGAAATTAGTTTAGAAAGAGAAAATGAGAATAAGAGAGTTAAAGAGAGAGAGAGTAATTGAGAGAGATTTAGAGAGAGAAATTGAGAAAGTGAGTGTGAGAAAAAGAGAGAGAAAGTTTGAGATAGAGGGAGTGAGAGTGAGAAAGAGAGTTAAATTGAGCTAGAGAAATAGGATGAGTTATTTAGAAAATGTTTGAAATATAGAGAGTGACAGTAAGATAGAGAGTGACTTAAAGAATGTTTGAATAAGAAGGAATTTGAGAAAAAGGGAATTCGAGAGAGAGAGATTGAGATAGAGTGTGTTTTTGAGAGAGAGAGAGAGAGAGAGAGAGATGGAGATAGAGTGTGTGTTTGAGAGAGATAAAGGCAGCGTTTGTGGGAGAGCGTTCTAAATATAGACCGTTCAAGAGAGAGAAAGCGTTTGAGAGAGAGAGATCAAGCGTTTAAAGAGTTCGAGTGAGTGTGAGTGAGTGATAGTGAGAGTATGTGTATGTGTTAGAGAGGGGACTATTGGGGGGAAAATGAAAGTGTATGTTTTTGTTTGTGAGAGGAGAGAAATAAAGAGAATATGTGAGGGAGAATGCGTTATAAAGTGTTTGAGAGAGTGTGTGTTAGAGTTTGAAAGAGAAGGTTAGAGAATTTAGAGAGTGATAAATTAACTTAGAAAGATAAAATTAGAGTGCGTGAGATTTTAAGAGAGAATTTTTGAGAAAGAGAAAGAGAGATAAATTGAAAGAGTGATTTTGAGAAAGAGTTAGAAAGAGTTAGAAAGAGTTTGAGATAGAGAGAAAGTGAGAAATATTTAGAGAAAGTTTGAAAGAGAGAGAGCGTGAGCGTTTGTGAGAAAGCGTTCAAGAGATAAAAAGTTTGAGAGAGAGTGAAAGATCATTGGAGAGAGCTTAAGAAAGAGTATAATAAATATAATTATAGAGAGATGTTGTGATAAATAATATATGTGAGGGTAGAGAGTGTGTGAAAGAGAAGGATAAAGTGTGAGAGAAAGAATGAGATAAGAATATATGAGAAATTGTGTTCTAGTGTGTGTGTATAAGAGAAGATAGTGTGATAGAGAGTGTGTGAGAGCATGAGAAAGTCTGATAGAAAGAGAGAGAATGTGAAAATACATAGGTGGTAAACAAAACATTATGGTACTTTAAAATATCATTCCCTCAAAATTAAGTATCAACATGGACACATAACTGAACTTACTGTATTTATAAGAATGTGAAAAGATAGATGAGGCACTGTACATAAAACTTTACTTTTAAATATCATATCCTCAAAATTAAGCGGTAAAATGAAAACATAGCTTAAATTATGTCTTTGTATTGTGTTACTATACGCTAAAATGAACATCAAAACCCACTATTTGAATAAAATAACATCAAAACTCATTATTTGAACAAATGAACATCAAACCAATTATTTGAAAAAAAAATGAACACAAAAACTCAGACTTATATAGTTAAAATAGAAAATTTTAACGTTATTAAAGATCATTTGATCATTTTTTGGCTTATAATATATACTAAAACATATTTAAACATCGGTTTATAATGCGTGACACAGAACGCAGACAATTTTTTCACGAACTTAAATACTTAACCTTTTAATTTTCAAATTATGCTCAATATTATTGATTTAAATGCGAATTAACGATAGCAACATTCCAATAAAAAATAAACGTTTCCCCAGTTTAGGAATCTACATAATCTAGATGTGCTCTGACCAGCATCCAAAGAGAAACATTCATCCAAAGAGAAATTGTTATGTGTTCGGACTAACAAATAATAAAGATTGAGATGTTATTTTTTAGCCAAAGAGATACATTTTATTTAGAGATTTACAGTCATGCATCAAATAACTGTTTCCATGGTGACTAAACAAAGAATGATAAACTGAAATATGAGAAAATCGGGTTTTCGTGGAAAACTACTATTTTTACCGACATCCTGGACTCCTAACCGTTAAAATGAGTGGTCGTTTGTCAAAATCTGTTCAGACATTTCCTTGTAATTTCTACTACCAGAAACGGGCTTATCAAATTATATATAAAGAGGTATCGTATAAAAATGAACAATCTTTTGATGTATAAAAGACAATCATAAATCTGTGTTTTCAAATCTCTTCTGTGCCAATAATTTACAAAATTATACTCGTATGCAACTAAAGGTTATTTTATAGATTTAATCAAATAATGTTTTCGTTTGATATATCACATTTATTATCAAATCAACGTACACAATAGTATTCACAATTTCATGTAGGGAGTATAGAAAAACAATTTACTATATATATAGTAAATTGTATATAGTATATATATATATATATATNTATATATATGTATATATATATATATATATATATATGTGTGTGTGTGTGTGTGTGTGTGTGTGAGCCTGGTATATTGGGAAGTCAAAGTAAGGTGTTTTAACCAAATGTCGCAAATTTTAAGCCTCCAAGTCCCAGCTCGTAAAATCTGCAGCTCGTAAAGAGTTAGTGGGGATGAGATTGTGTTGATTTTTATGAGGCACGTGAATCCAACCCTAGATAAGGTGAGATTGTAACATGAAGATGTAATCATGTACCGAGGATGCTTTTTGCTGTACTGACAGCAAATATTGCTGTATAACATTACGTTAAGTAAAGGGAACAGTGAAATGAGGGTGAAATCAGATCATACTGGCCAGCAGAAACTTACACACACACACACACACACACACACAAAGAAGTCGTTACTTAGCGGAAAAGCAGTTAGTGGGCCTATCCCCGAGATGTTTAGAGTTTATTCCATTGCGAGATCGGGCGTTCACATGACACAATCTCGAAACCTTTTCTATTTAGCGTTTCTTGAAAAAAAAAAATCGTTACGGATTGAGATTTTTTCATTCGGATAAATCTCACTGCGGTTCTACCTCTTGGAATCGTCATTCTCGAAACAGGTAGTTCGAAAGTATTTGTTGTTGGACAAAATGTAAAATGGTGTAAGCATGATTTGATAATAAGAGAACTTTAAGAATTCGAAAATGAATTTAATAGAATGCCACGTATATTTCGTGAACGCGTAGACGCTTTTGAGCTGAGTGATAAGAAATGTATTAATTTGTTCAGCCTTAATAAACAGTGTTATTCAAATAGAAAGGCATTCCATTCATATGCTGTGTGTGATTTAATTTTGGCTTTTAAGGTACCTATTAAAGTTATTAAGATATATCATACATGATGTAATAAGTTATACTAGTAATATCTTTTTATTTAATCAGTTAGCGAAACAAAAAAACATACATCAAGTGTAATTTGCTTTTGATCTTTTCTTGTTCTCTTCCAATCCATTTTTATTTAGACTTTATCGAGCTAAACACAACCAACAAAAAATAAAACCGAGACAACGAAGATGGCGAAGACCACATTTTTGTTATTCTATTGTTTAAATGGCTGAAGGGTGCGTTCACACAGCTATAAAGTAAATCTCAAATCACAATTTTTGACACCGGAAGTTTGGAATTTTTCGCTTAATACGAAATTAGAAGACTCAACACTAATTGCGGGATTTTTAACTCAGGAATGGCTACTTTACGGATATGAAATTAACGAGTTCGAGTTGAACATGGCAAGATTCACCGTAGTGAGATAAACTCGCAACTTCTCCGGGATAGGCCCTCAAGTCGGAGAGTTTGTAGCAAAGCCCAATCACAGATTATCTGTTTAATGATTTTTGTGCATTTCCACAACGAGATACCTTTTTTTTAGATATTTCAACAACTTTTTATAAAATCAGAAATCCTGTCATTAAAGAGCCCATACTTTCACTGGTTAACGTAAACTATACCTATATTGAGGTTTCACTGGTGGGAATTTGTAAACTTTAGCATGATAACTCTCATAACCCGGTTCGGTGGCCGCATGGTCTAAGGCATAAATCTGGGCATAGATTATACTACCGATGATGATGAGGAGATCAGGGCTCTCAATCCTGATCAGGTGTAGTAAGGATGTTTAAAAAAAATAGTTTTCTACTCTCCCTCCACTTAAATGCGGGTACACTTTCTTTAAATAAATTCTTCCTAATCCCTATCATATTAGAATGATTAGTATATAGGTAGTAAGTCTTGGCGTTAACATTTTTTTAAATTCTTGTAGTGAATGTTTTTATCTAGTAAAATAGACCAAGTTCCCACACAATTTTTCTAGATTCTTTATCTAAATTATACCAATAGCTCGTAGCATATGTCAAACCAAATAATATACATTGTTATAGAAACACAGTGAAAAAAAAAGTACATCGTATTTCTTAAAAGAGAATACGTGAAGTGATAGACACTGTTACAGAAACATATTATTTATTATTTGCATATTCAACTCCCCATTTCCCTAAATCTAGATTTAAGAAATACATTGACCTACAATTCGGAAAATATTGATTTTTATAAAATATCTTACTATTATTATTATTAGCACCGCGTCTTACTACCCGTTCGGGTTGTACGCACTTACGCTAATATGTAGTGGTAGGGTGATTGTGAGATGAAATGAAAGACCTACAGTTTAACGTGGAATCCGAACCACGGTGGAGACCTGGCATTCCTCACATTCACAAGATGTCTTGTCAGAGGTGAAGGAAGGGTTTGGTAATCAGATAAATCTTTGCCGGGACCGAGGATTGAACCCCGGACGCCAGCATAGAAGTCTGACACCTTACCCCTAGACCACCAGGTCACCTATAAAATATCATTTCAAACAAAAGTTATTTATTTTTAACTACATCCTTTCACTGTTTAGAATTGTGTATGTGATCCAAGTTGGAAATGTTCTCTTATATAAAACTTTCCTAGCCATTTTTATTGGAAATGGGGCACGTCATTTTGTTTGTACTGTTAAAAAGTGCCTAGATACGAGTTTTAATAAAAATCGTGAGCCAATTTTGAGCAAATCAATTTATTTTATTTTCAATCTAAATTAAACTAAAATTAATATTAGTGTTAAATAGCGAGTTCTAGAACACCCCTATGGGGAACATTATAAAAACACTGACTACCAGGTTCATTCCATTCAGTAGCATGGCTGCTCTAGTTCCCAGTAACAGACAAAGATAATTACAAAAAAACTTTTTCGGATTAGGGTGGTCATGAAAAGTTGATATAGATCAAAATATCAAATTCAACTTTTTTTGACGGTCCAAGAGGTTACAAGAAAAAAGTTGTTTAGAGTTAAACTGTATTTGGTAGAACTTGAGAAATTTCCGCTGAAAGAAATGGTCGTTTTCTGAAACTGTGGTTTCACTTTTGAACGTTTTGAAATATTTGCGCACATTTTCTGAGTGTAAAAACAAAATGGTGATGGCTTCACGTTTGTATCCAGGTTTATTTCTGTGCCTTCCATCATGCTATCAGGGATGAGGAAGAAGTGGACATGTACACGCGTGGAGAGATAATGGGGAAACATTCAATAAGAAACCTTAAGTTCGCCAGTCAGAGCTCAAGACAACTATCTAACCAGTAGCCAACTTATTTCTACCATCTTTAAAACTGCCATTTTTATGGTTTGATTTTTTAACCGCATCTTACTACCCGTCCGGGATATACGCCTATTTACTATTTACGCTAATGTGTTATGGGCTAAAAGGGTTAATTTTAGAGGAAGTTTAACTGCATTTGGCTGGAGAGAGGCTATAAAGCCATTTAGGAAAACCACCCTCAATAGACCCAACCGGGATCCAAACCCTTATTTCCCAGTTATCGGCAGTGCAGTTTAATGCGAGAGCAACGCATTGAGGTATTTGACCACCAAAGCAGGTGATACTGCTGATACCTTGAGGGAGGGGGGGGTGTTACAACCGATGACGCTTATTTCACTGTCCTCAGCTATTTTGGTAAACCTTTCATTTTGTGAATTTATGCAATAAAATGAATGTTTTTCTTTTTATATGGCCCCTAAAATTACGTTATAGAACCTTCTTTATTACTTTCAAAATGTTATTTCCTACCAATATTAGGTATACTCCCTACACCAAAAATAGTTTTGAAGTTTATCCCATTTTGAAGAAAATAACAATTTTCCCAACGACAAAAAACATCCGAAAACGTTTGTATCATCATAAAGGAAGGCCTCCCCCTTCTTATTTTTTTTATCAACGGTAAAACAAACTTCTGTAATTCGATTTTGTTTCCCTAGAGTGTTTAGCGAACAGGGTTTTCTTCATATATGGGTTTGGATCCAAGAGGAAAATAGGATAGAGAGAGGAAATAAATTCAGGGGTTGAGAAAGATAGGATTGAAGGAAAATAAAACTGAAATCTGGAAAAAAGGGGCTGAAATATCGTTGGATAAAGAAAGAGACGGGGTAAGAAAGGAAGAAAACAACTTTATCGAAATAAATAAAGACAGAAGACCAAGGAGGTAAGGGGATTAGTTTGGGGGTTAAAAACCCCTTCCCGTGAAATAATTATAGTTTTTAATTTCCTTTCAATGTCCACGCGGGCAATTTATTGGCGTTCTCTAAACTTAATTTTACTTAAAACACTAATTATGATATAAAAAACCTTAAATAATTTCAAAATTAATTTTTATTTTTAGAACAGTTCTTTGTAAACTGGATGGGGGCTTCACCCCCCTTCCCTATGGAACTTATTCAACAGCGTCATTCAGGCAAAACCTTGCTCTCAAATATTTTTATTGTTTCAATTGCTTTCATAAACATTTACTGACAAGAAAAAACGTGACGTAAAAATATTCTCTAATTTACAATCCGGTCTGAAAAACACACAAATCTCGCCGCAGAGGTCATCGCGGTATTTTTAGCTGTTATTGAATTTTACGAACCCCAGATATATTCAAAGTGTACTAATTCTGTCTCGATCGTGGAAAACACTCTATCTTTCTTTATGTTCCGAGCCCAATCAAATAGCGATGAAGACAATTGATAGTAAAGAGGATGAAAATATGTTCAAATTAAGAGAGTAAAAAACAAAATATAAATTGAAAAAGACGAATAAGTTCAGAAAATACAAACATATTTTATTTCGGTCAACATTTATAACATGCGGCTATATTATTATTGTTATATTATGGCTATTGTTAATATATATCAGAAGTGACAGCTGCAGCTCACACAACATGACGTATGGATGCATGAAAATAGCTTTAGTAACTGTCAGATAAGGTTCTTACTATGAAGATTGGACTGTAAAAAGCCTCCAAAGTTATTTCCCATGCAAAATTCCTGTCATAACTCGTGTGAACTACAGTACGTAAACTGATAATTGCCAAAATAATAGATAAAATTTAAACATTAATTACAATTTACGGAAAATACAAAATTGAATTCTACTATAAAAAAATCTGTTAATGTTTCTGAAGAATGATTGTCACCGGTAATTAATAATAATTGGTGCAGTTTCTTTGTCCGACTTTGACAACAAAATCATTTCATTATGTCGGTTATTGGCGGACCATCTACATTGTGTGTGTAGGTATAATGCATGCAACAGTCAGCACATTTAGTGTGCCATTGTTGTATGGAATACGCCATGGAGGTCGCTTTATTGGAGCAGGAGCAGGGTGTGATGGTGGGGTTAGAAGTCCGACAGAGAGAATCTAGGTCAATCCCTGATTGCAGAGCAAGCTGTATGTCATAGCGGTATGAACAAGGTGTGCTCATAGTGGTTCCTGCAACGTCACCCAGTCAAATAATCCAACACAGCGCCTATGGTTTAAACTCCAAACCATGTACTTAAGCCTTTATTGAATTTATGTAAGGATCTTTCTTTAAACATTTGCACTATAATATTGTTTATGTATAGGCTGTAAATGATGTTCTTACATACTTATTAATATTCTTTGGTTGGGTTTTATTGCTTAGGAATGATCACCCTTCGTTTCCCCTTAAAGGTAGCAAGATTACTTAACACTATCCTATCTTTGTAACAACACAAGATACACATGGCAGGAGGTCAAAACAAGAGGGACCTCCTATCTTTGTAACAACACAAGATACACATGACAGGAGGTATATACAAGAGGCTCCTCCTATCTTTGTAACAACACAAGATACACATGGCAGGAGGTCAAAACAAGAGGGACCTCCTATCTTTGTAATAACACAAGATACACATG